>SMJT01000015.1:2450117-2497841 GCA_004349715.1 Crucihimalaya himalaica
GCGTAGCCAAAACAGTGGCTGAAAACCCTATTTATAAGTCTAAAACACGTTCTGGGCTTTCTTGTTAATAATAAAGTCTTCTGGGCCAAAAGGCAGATTCTTCTAAGTCGTAGAAAGTCGCGTTTTCCTTTCCTGCAGTCGGCATCGATCGATACCAGCTGGTATCGGTCGATACCAGGACATTTCTGGTGTTCGCCAGACTGGACTGTCTTCACGAAAACTGGCATAACTTTTGATCGCACCGTTGGAATGGCTTCAAACCACTTCCAAATGAAAGCTAATCCATTGATCTATCTTGTGTCCAAATCTGAGCTCAATCCATCGGTGGGAACGTCTTCAACGAATGCCACAAAGCTCCAGAATGCTCTAAAACTCCAATTAAGCTCCAAACATGCTAAAACCCGAAAAGACTCTAAAAGACTCCAAAATAATAGAAAGACTCGATAAAAAGGACTTATATCATGGTCTTAAATGGGTAAAAACTATGATATATCACCAGCCATGAATAACGTTGATTTCTCCAAACTGATTTGCAAACCCGAATAAACTGCATATTTGGCAAAGATGCGAAGAATGCCTTCAATAGATTTTTTCCTCCCATCTGTAAATACCAAAATTTCATCTGCAAAACATAAGTGTGTGAGACCAAGAGCTTGACAATGGGATGATAGCCCTATTCGTTTCTCTACTGCAGCTTGATCAATCATTTTTGACAGAACATGCATACATATAACAAAAAGATAAGGGGATAGGGAACAACCTTATCGTAGTCCCCTTTCACTTCGAAATAATCCTGATAATTCCCCATTCACTTGGACCGAGAAGGAGGCGGTGCTTATACAAAGATCAATCCACTTTATAAACATTGGAGGAAATTTTAGAGCAGTGAGTGTAGTGATGAGGAAAGACCGTTGAACAGAGTCAAAGGCTTTGGAAATATCAATCTTTATTGCACTCCTAGGTGATATCGTGTTTTTGTGGTAATCTTTGACAATTTCCGATGCCAAAAGTACATTTTCCATCAGTAAGTGATCCTTGATGAAGGCGGACTGGTTTGGGGAGATGAATTCCGGAAGTATTGATTTGTGTCTATTGGCCAGTAGTTTAGATATTACCTTGTAAATCACATTACAACAAGATATCGGGCGGTAGTCCTTCATTTCCTTCACCTCTGTCTTCTTTGGGATAAGCGCTAAAATAGTAGTGTTCACTCCTTTAAGTAGAAAGCCATACCGGAAGAAAGATTGCATCGCAGCCACCAAATCACTCTTCACAATCAACCATGCCTCCTGTAAAAATTCCACAGTATATCCATCCGGGTCTGGGGCCTTATCCCGTGTCATAGAAAAAACAACTCCCTGAATTTCCTCGGCCGTTATATCCTTGGTGAGTTGTATATTGTTGGCCTCTGAAATTAGATAGTGAAGCAGGGCCTGCAGCTCCTCTATCCCAATGTTGTGGTAATTCTCTGGTTTGTATGTCATGAAGGTGTGAAAAAACCTCTCAGCCTCCATTTTGATCTCAGCTTGTGTAGTAACAATTGTACCATCATATCATTTGATTTCCTTTATTGAGTTCCTCACTTTCTGAAGCTTCGCTGCTCTGTGAAAAAACTTATTGTTTCCATCTCCTACTTTTAACCAATGGAGCTTAGATTTTTGTTTTAAGAACTTTTCCTCCAAATCTGATACAAACATCCATCGGCTATATGCAATAGATTCCTTCCTCATTGTTTCACATGTGGGATTTTCCATATTCTTCTTTTGGCATAGATAAAGTGTGGCAAATGCTTAGTTGCTTTCTTTGTCAAGTCTCCCAGTTTTTCCTTGCTTAGAGCTTTGAGTTTGGGCTTTAGAGCTTTCATTTTTTGTGAGAGACGATAGCTTGCAGATGTTGAATAATAGATAGATTCAGTATTATCCCAATAGTCCTTGAGCATAGCCAAGAAAGACGGATCAATGACTAGAGCGTTGGTGAATTTAAATGGCTTTCTTACCCGTGGCTTGTCTGCGCCAATTTTGACGTTGCAGCGAAGATGATCAGAGCATCCATCTGCTTCAAAGACAGCATAAGATTGTTGATAGTTTGCAATCCAATTATCATTCACCAAGACACGATCAAACTTTTTACAAATAAGGTCTCTCCTTCTCTTTTGTGGCACCAAGTAAATAATGGTCCATGATAGTCCATATCACTTAGAGAACAGTAGCTCACCACTTCCTGAAAATATTTCATACCTAAAGGCATTGAAGGATTTGCAACATACGAAAAGTGCTCATCTGATTTTAGAATCTCATTAAAGTCCTCATATATCATCCATGCCTTATCTCGGAATAAATATGAATCTTTATGATGACGTAAATCATCCCACAACAACTTTATTTCTTCAACCAAGTTTGATGAATAAACAAAAGAGACAAAGAATTCACTTTCCATTCTTTCCAAAAGAGCTGAGCAAGTGATCATCTGTGAACTCGTAAAACACAGTGTCAAGCGTACCCTAGGACTCCAAATTACCCAAATACGTCCTAACCTGTTGGAATTATAGTTTGAGATAAAAGACCAATCCTGAAAAACTTTATTAGCAATGTTTTCTTCCCTTGCTTCCTTTACCTGCGTCTCAAGTACGCACCGAAATTGCATCATTTCTTTTAATAGCCAGTTACGAACCACATTCTGCTTGGAATGTTTATTAAACACTCGAACATTCCAGCAGAAACTTGACATAAAGTTATTGTTTGGTGGACTTTGCACTCAGCTCTTTAACAAGGCCCTTAGCGTGCAAATTAGAAGTGGAGGAATTAGATGCCTGTGACTTTTTTGAATTCCGAGGGCGGGACTCTCTTGGTGGCAAGTCTAAACGAGCTCCCCTGGTGTGTTTACCTTCGCCACTAGTTTTATCTATGGTAGTTACTGTTTTTTTTTATCATTTGATCGCGGATGTAGTTCTTCTTCCACTTTCTGAACACTATCATCTACACTTTTTCCTTTCTCTACACCCTCTTCCTCTCCCTGGCCACTAAGAGCTAAATAAGAGTTAAACAATATAGAAACTTTCCCATATTTTAATTCTTCCTTCCGTTTTCTTGGACTGCGACTAGATTTTTGTGGTGTGATCCACGCATGGTTACCAGCAGAACTTTGTTTGTCAGTTTAATCATTTTCTTGTATTTGTGTTTGGGTCTCTTGAACTGCATATGTTGTTTCAGTTACAGCCCTAGCACCCCTTTCACCTATAAGGGCCATCTTAGTTTCATTATCAGTCACATCAACAAATGTGGGATCCTTCTGAGCCATACTTACACTGTTACTATCCTTCTTTATTTTTACACTTTTTGATCCTCTAGTGCCAAACGGCAAGCCTCCTTCACATGTCCCCACTTATGACATTTACTGCATCTTGGAGGTAACCAGGGGTACAAAAACTGTATCACTGTGTCCAATTCACCTTCCTCTGTTCCCGTAAGATAAAACTCTAATGGGAGTTCCTTTGTTAGATCAGCTTCGACAAGCATTTGAGCTTCCTCAAAGCTTACACTGCCTCTGTTTAGGGTGCAACCTTAGTGGTTTTCCCATCGCAATAAAAAAATATTCCAGCCCTTGTTTGTGAACAGAGGCAGGAGAATATTCTTGAGAGAGACCCAAAGTGGTACAGATCGCATGGCAGGCTGCGCTTCCTCAGCATAGGGAGTCCATTTTGAAATGAGCATTGGAATATCTATGATGTTCCACATATGAAGAGCTACTAAATTGATTCTCTTGTTTATTACTGAATGATATACGTACACCTTATATACAAAGCCAGAGCTAAGCTAGAGTAATTACAGAGAATATTGAGACAATAATGAAGAGAGCAATTACAGGGATTTGACATATGTTAGTCAAAGAGATGATACTCTTTCCTTAAC
This sequence comes from Crucihimalaya himalaica, assembly GCA_004349715.1. Classification (NCBI taxonomy): domain Eukaryota; kingdom Viridiplantae; phylum Streptophyta; class Magnoliopsida; order Brassicales; family Brassicaceae; genus Crucihimalaya; species Crucihimalaya himalaica. The sequence continues at coordinate 2,454,026 of SMJT01000015.1, forward strand.
ACTCTACATACCCCCTCAAGATGAAGGCACCTGGGTGACTCCAATCTTGTTATTGAGTTCTACAAAACGTGGTCAAGGTAGTGGTTTGGTAAGAGTATCCGCAAGCTGATCTTTGGTGGAGACGTGTGAGACCCGGAGTACTCCGGATTGGATGTTGCCTCGAACGAAGTGATAGTCAAGTGCGATATGCTTCATGCGCGAATGAAAGACAGGATTCGCACATAGATATGTAGCTCCGATGTTATCACAATATATCACTGGTGCTATTGACAAACTGATTCCCAGCTCAGATAATAAAGAGCATATCCATCGGAGTTCTGAGGCTGTGTTGGCGACAGCCCTATACTCTGCTTTGGTGGATGAGCGAGCCACGCCACGCTGTTTCTTCGAAGACCATGATATTGGACTCCCGCCAAGATAAACAATATATGCATTTGTGGAGACGAAATTATCACTGTCACCCGCCCAATCTGCATCTGAGAATGCATGTACTGTAAGAGATGTGTCAGAGCGAAGAAAAATACCATGTTATATTGTGCCCATAAGATATTGTAGAACCCGCTTTACCGCCTGCCAATGAGTGTCATTGGGCCGATGCATAAACTGAGATAACCGGTTGACAGCAAATGCAATATCAGGGCGGGTAAAGGCAAGATACTGTAGGCTGCCAAGCACCGCTCGATATTCAGTCGCATCATCCAAAGTTGTGCCAGAGAACAGAGATAGCTTGGGCGTTGGTGACATCGGAGTAGAGACCGGTTTGGCATTAAGCATGTTAGTTTTGGTGAGAAGATCAGTGATGTATTTCTTCTGCATCAAGTGTAGACCTTTTGATGTTCTTGTTGCTTCGATTCCTAAGAAATAACTCAATTCCCCTTGGTCTTTCAAAGAGAATCTATCGGCGAGAGAAGAAATGCAGGTCGTGACAAGATCAGAATCCCTAGTGACAAGGATATCGTCAACATACACAAGCACATATAGGAATTTGCGACCACAGTGGTATATGAATAGTGAAGCGTCTGCAAGAGAATTTTTGAAGCCTGCTTGTAGAAGAAAGGTGCGGAGTTCGTTATACCACGCTCGGGGTGCTTGCTTGAGTCCATAGAGGGCTTTCTTCAATCGACATACATGGTGTGGGCGGTCACTATCAATGAAACCAGGCGGTTGAGAGACATAAACCTCGTCTGTCAGAGTCCCTTGGAGGAAGGCATTGTTGATATCGAGTTGACGGATGCTCCATGAACGATTTACTGTAACATCAAGGACCAGGCGGATAGTTGTAGATTTGATGACGGGACTAAACATCTCAGAGTAATCAACACCATATTGTTGGTTGAAACCACGCGCAACAAGCCTCGCCTTATACCTATCAATTGATCCATCAGAAAGATATTTTAGTGTAAAAATCCACTTACAACTGATAACATGGTGAGCAGCTTCTGGTGGCACCAAATCCCAGGTATTATTTCGCATATGCGCGTTGAATTCGTCGGACATAGCATTTCTCCGATTCGGATCCTTGAGAGCTTGCGCAACCGTCGTTGGAATAATGGGAACCCGATCCGAGTTGGTGGCTGAGAGGATGAATTCAGAGTTGGGTTTAGTAATTTGGTTTTTAGATCGAGTTTTCATGGGGTGGAGATTTGGTGGTGGTGGTGGTGGTGGTGGTTGATTTTGACTTTCAGGTGAGAGCTCTTTTGGAGGTGACGATCGTGAAGTTTCAAGTGAGGAAGAAGAAGTGGGCGTGGACTGTTGTGGGCCTGATTTTGGTGGGCTTGGTGCATTAACATGAGGAATTAAGTTTGTTGGGCTTGGGCCTGTTTCAATGTGTTGGGTTTGTTGTCGTAAAGGTTCAACATGGGAAAAGGATGTGTCATCATCTTCGGGTTGTGGAGAATGCTGAGGCAAGTCCAGTGGTGTTGGCGGCATTTGTGACATCGGAGACGGCAACAAATGATGACCGGAGCTGTCTGGCGCTGAAGGCGAGGTGATAGCAAATGTATTGTCGGATTGTTTGCCTCGGCGGGTGTAGACTCGCTGAGTTGGAGCTGTCGACGGTGGCAGCGGGTGAATACCAGAGCATGGGGGCGGCGATGGCGAAGCTTGGACGAGTGGCCGGGGCTGGAGTGGGATTTCTATTGGTCGGGAATTGAGGCTTTGCGCAGGATTAGATTCAAGCGGTGATGGCTGTGACATTTCTTCTAAGCCAAAAGGGAAGCTTGTTTCCACAAATTGAAATGCCTGGAAGTGTAAAGACGACCTGATTGTTTTTCCAAGCAGAGATATGCACTTTTAGTTAGTGAATATCCAAGGAAAACACATGGGGTTGATCGGTTCTCCAATTTGTTCGCCGTATATGGTCTAATCCACGGAAAACAGAGACACCCAAACGTGCGAAGCTTCAAATAATTTGGTGGTTGTCTGAACATCTTCAAGTATGGTGAATCACCATTCAAAACCAGAGTGGGCATCCGATTGATCAGGTATACCGCGGTTGCAAAAGCATAGGTCCAATATGATTTCGGAATCGATGCGTGGCTGAGGAGTGTTAGTCCAGTTTCAACAATGTGACGATGCTTCCGCTCCGAAATGCCATTATGTTCCGGCGTGTGTGGTGGATTGGTAAGGTGCGATATGCCGTGAGTGGATAAGAACGGACGTAGTGCAACGAACTCGCCACCATTGTCTGAATATAAGGTTCTGATTTTTCTTTCAAACCGATTCTCCACCAGTGCTTTGAATGTGATAAATGTGTCTTTGACCTGAGATTTTTGCTTTAGAGGACAGAGCCACGTATATCTTGTGTAATGATCCACAATAACAAGATAGTATTTGTAGTTATCAACCAAAACCAGTGGTGATGTCCAGACATCAGTAAAGAGATATTCAAGAGGTTGGTGGGAAACAATTGTGTTTGTAAAAAATTGTAATTTGTGGCTTTTATTGATTAAACAGTCTGAACATGTCAACTGTTTTTGAAGGGAATGAGAAAGAGGCAAAGAGAATTTAGCGACAACGCTTTTTAAAACTGGTAAAGAAGGGTGACCAAGTCGATGATACCAAGAAGAGAGGTCGGTTTTTGGTGATGGTGATGCAAAGTTGGTGGTAATGTTGGTAAGGTTAACCGGCCACTCGTATAGCTCATTTCTAGTTCTGCCTTGGAGTAATCGCGCCCCCGTGCTGAGATCCTTCACCTGAAAGTAAGCCGGGAAAAATTCGACAGACACTCGATTAGTATTGCATAACCGATAAATAGAAATGAGATTCTTGTGAACATCAGGAACATATAGAACATCTTTAAGAGCAAGAGAGCAAGATGGTGTGGGAAGTAAACCAGAACCAGTGTGTGTTATTTGAAGACCCGAGCCATCAGCTATGGTAACCTCTTCACCACCATTATAGGGCTGATGAAGTGAGAGATTTGAGAGATCTGTGGTCAAATGATGTGTAGCACCGCTGTCAAGGATCCAGTTTGCAGCGTTGTACGGAGGCACACTTGCAATATTATCCCGTGGCTGCCATGGTGTGTTGTTGGTGTGTGCCGACGATTGGTGCGAGCCACCAAATTGTTGAAGTTGAGGACATTTCTTAGCACTATGTCCGTGTACCCCACAGAGTTGACAGCGGCCTTGATAACCACGTCCTTGCCGCTGGTCTTGTCTTGGACTGAATTGTTGTTGTTGCTGCCATGTTTGATTGTTGCGAGAAGTGAATCGATTCTTGTTACAATTGTTATTTCCAGAATTGCGATTGTAGTTGACTGTATTTGCAGATATCGGAAGCGAATTGGAGGTGATGACAAGAGTTTGAAGCTTCAGCTCATGATGAATGAGTTTCTCGTGAATCTCCGTAATTGATGGGGAAGAATCACGACCCTCAATCTGAGAGACAATAAGCTTGTAGTCATCCGGAAGACCCGCCAGAATGTAATCTATTTGTTCTTCATGCTCAATAGCTTTACCAAGTAAAGCAAGCTGATCGAATCGAGTGGTAAACCCTTGAACATACTCATCAATGGTTTTGGTGCCCTTAGTCCACTGTTTGAGTTGATGGCGTAGCTGATTGATGTGGCCACGGCTCGGATTAGCGTACGTAGCAGAGAGAGTGTCCCAGATTTGAGCAGCAGTTACTGTCTTTGACAAGATAGGTTGAACAGCAACAGAGATGGCACCAAGGAGAGCACTATAGATTAACTTGTCTTGGCGTTTCCACAATTTGTACGCAGGATTGTCGGAGACAACACCGTTGGTGACGATAGTGGCTTCTGGTATCGTGACAGATCCATCAATATAACTAGCAAGATCGTAGTCATCTAAGAGGGCATGAACCTGTCGGCTCCACATCAAGAAATTAGAAGCAGTAAGCTTTGTCACGTTCGTCATATTGACGTTGAGAATAACGGTAGCATCGGAGACAACAACCTGTTCAGTAGTGGATGTAGACATGAAGAGGATAAAGAAGAATGAAAAGAGAAGGGAGTCGATGAGAAAGAAGAAGATGGAGGCTGGAAAAAAAATTTAGGTTTGCAGGTATCTTTGCTCTGATACCATATGAAGAGCTACTCAATTGATTCTCTTGTTTATTACTGAATGATATACGTACACCTTATATACAAAGCCAGAGCTAAGCTAGAGTAATTACAGAGAATATTGAGACAATAATGAAGAGAGCAATTACAGGGATTTGACATATGTTAGTCAAAGAGATTATACTCTTTCCTTAACACTCTACACCACATGCCTCGATTTAAGATCCTACGTCTCATTATCTCATTTCTGATTCTGAATTTGATTGTTGTGTCATTCACTGCAAAAACATCATTGAGTGATGTTTTATCTCCAAGTCGCCAGATTTTGTTCACAATTACATGGATCTTGCCCACATGAGGAGCCTTTGTATTGAGAAATTTGCCAATTAGAAAATCTTCCCAAAGTGGTTTTGCACCCGATAGAACTTCCTTGGGCACCACTACACGTTGCTGCCCATCCACATCTGATACCACAACATCTTGTTTGGTGAAAGAGTGCTTTTGTACCACTTTCACCCATGATTTTCTACCTTCATCTCCCGAGGCCAGTGAAACTGAAGTTAAGATTACTATTAGGGACTAATATCCCATATCGGAAGTTGGAAAAGATCTTGACTAATATATAAGATATATGGACCACTCCACTCATCGCCAATTGGTTTTAAGTTGGAAGCCCATAGTCTTAACATGGTATCAGGCCCGAAAGCCATCGATCCAAGCCCAAACATATCGAGATTAATGGCCAAAGGAGCCAGATTAATATCCCATATTTGAAGTTGGAAAAGATCTTGACTAATATATAAGATAAATGGGCCAATCCACTCATCGCCAATTGGTTTTGAGTTGGAAACCCATAGTCTTAACATGGTATCAGAGCCCGATCCATACAATCCAACCCGATCTGACCAAAGTTGGTCCAATTATCGATCAGGCCCGAAAACCATCGATCCAAGCCCAAACATATCGAGATTAATGGTCAAAGGAGCCATCATCTCGAGGGGGCGTATTAGGGACTAATATCCCACATTGGAAGTTGGAAGGGATCCTGACTAATATATAACATATATGGGCCACTCCACTCATTGCCAATTGGTTTTGAGTTGGAAGCCCATAGTCTTAACATATACGCTAGCATTTTTTGAAGCAACCTCAATCTCCTCCCTTCTTATCTGATTCAATTTTCCCACGTGAGAATTTGCCATGCCTTTGCCACTCTCTGAATCTATTACATGTTGTTCAGACTCAGGCGGTGGAGCTGCCGGCGTCATTAAGCTTTGCAATATTTTCAATTTTTTTTTTCATATTATCTAGTTTCCGTAACAAATGGAAGTGTTATAACCATTAAATAATGTAAAATAGAAGTGGGTATAGCGTAACTAATATTATTTTCTTTTTTTTAAAATTTTATTTGTTATCTCAAATCCTAACACGATCTGATGCATTCTCTATAACAGGAAAATCACAAACCCGTCACAAATTTTCGAAGAATTTGCTAAGAATGTGTAAGAAAATTAATTTTTCTCGCACGTCTATTATTAGAATATTCAAATTTGATTAACTAATTTTAACCTAAAATAAATCTCAAGCTAAGTAGACTTACCTTTATTGAATATCTCTCGCAAAATTTTGAAATTCCTACCAAATTCCTCGTGAAATGTACTAACTAATCCTTCCCAATAATTTTACAAGCTTTATAAATAGAAAATAAAGGTGATGCAAAAATCACAAATCCAAGTAGTTGTAAAACATAAAGAAAGAGAAAAATGTACAATTTAAAATAAATAAATTTGTTATATACCGGATCAGTTATTGGAGTTAACAATGCATGCACAATAATAGATATCCGAAGAGCGGAGAAGTGCCGAAACTTTTTCACGATGGTCTCCATATTTTCATGTACTAGACGACAAGCCAACCATTTAGTCTTGAAATTGGTAAAATATTATGTCTGTGTAAGTGTGTAAACATGTAACATTTGGCAATGGATACCATGAGGAGGCATTAATATAGCTGAGAATTGGGAATATTGTCGAATCTACTATTTTTGAGGAACGAGGTTGGAAAAACACCCCAATTTTTTTATAGTTACAAGAATGGACAATGTTTCCCTTGGTTGACCGAGGTTTTTGCTGACCAAACGGGCAACATTATTCAGAAGTTGTCCACAAATACGTGAATATGTCCACCAACACAATCATAATAAACATAAGTTTGTATTAACACTGAAATAGCATGTCGTGAATTAATAAATGATAGTCATTACTCATAAGTTGTCTACGAAGAAATAAATTTTGTATAATCTTTAGTTGACTATATATATGTATTATGGACAAAATTACACATTTAATTTTCATCTTATTCGACTAAATAAATATCCAAAAAAACAATTGAAGAGCAAAATTGAATTTGCCCTTTTGTTTTCTCTGTGTAGGTCATGATAGTTATTTGGAAAGTTTTTAGGGTCATTTTTGGTCATTTCCATTTTCAAAAAGTGGAATTTTGATAAGATTTTGGGAAAGTGATATAACAAAAATGATATTGATGGTGTATAATATAATTTTCCCTGGAGAATTTAAGTCTAACTAATATGTATGGTCATGGGAAAGATTGTACGTTTAATTTTACTAAAAACTAAAAAAAAATCAGCTTGTGCTTTAGTAGGTTTATAACACTAAAAATACAGTATCTCAGTTTATAACATATAAAACAGATAATAAAACAAATATATTGTTTTAAAAATTAATATTATCATATAATAATCTTATATTATAGGTTCCATATACATTTTCACATACAATGATTTCAATTTAGATTTAAAAATCATATTAAAACATTATACTCTACAAATATGAACTAACTCTAATCGACGCTAATACTCAATTTATACCACAAAAAAGATTTTTCATAATGTCATACATCAAAATTAACCAATCAAATTTCAAATTTCAAAATAAACATAAATATATATACACTTTATTACCAAATATTATACTTCAGCCGTATCATTTTTATTTATTAATTAACGTTACTTTAAAAAAAATTCAGTTGTGTGTTGTAACACGGGTAAATACATAATTTACGTTTAATTATCTATCGAACTCTTATTTTGTAGTGGGATGTAAAACAAATAAGGGTACAATGACAAAAAATGAAATATTAGATGATAGAATAATATATTTGTCTATTAAATATTTATACTACTCATATTTTGTAGTATTATGTATCAAAATAAGTGTGCAAAATTTTCTATTAGATGAAAATTTTACATCCTAGCAAAAGAATTTACATATTTATTAATATTAAAAATTAGTTTAGTTATAATTTTTTTTAAATAAGAACTTTACACTTGTGCGTGACAGAGTATCACCTAGTTATTGAATCTTGTAATCAGACCTTATCCTTTTTGAATGTTTAAGTGAAATGGATTTAAAATTTTAATTTATAAACTATACTTGCTTTTAATCTAGATCTTATAATCTGTATTTATAAGATTTCATGCCTTCATTCTTTAGTTTCTAATTTTGTAATCTAGAATTTCTTATCAAGTTTCGTATATTTACACTCAGACATTTATATTACTCTTTTTTTGTAGCGGGATGTATCAGAATTAGTGTACAGAAAAGAAAAAAAGTTAAATCTTTGATTTGATAGACAAATTTAATGCACAAAAAAAAAGATGATAGAAAAATGTATTTCTCTATTGATTTGACAGAAATTGGAGATATATTTTTAAATTAGATGTACCTAGTATTATTTTTTAATATAAAATGTGAATTTTATATACAGATAAGGAATAAGATTTGTGAGAGAATTTAAAGCTAAGATTTTTTATGACATAAAAAGGTTTAAAAAGTCAAGAGAAACATAATGAATTCTTTAGGGAAGCAGTTACTGGTTTAAGAATCATTTGGAGAGCAGTATCCTGCATCCTTTGCGAAATCTTTGAGTTAGAAGAATGTCCTTCACTTGTCGTCCAGGTGGGTTAAGGTAGTTTGAGAAGATGTGGAGATGTTTTTGTGCAACCTCGCGTTTTTCTCTTTCCAAATGAGGTAAACAGTGGCTTGACTGACTAGTCTCTTAAGAATATAAGATAATCCTGTCGAGCGAGATAGCAACCAGGAGATCATAGTGGTCCAAATGTTGAAAATACATTGCGGTTGGCCCAACTTTTGTAAGACGAAAAACCATAGTTTTTTAGAGAACTCACAGCGAAAGAATAAGTGGTACCGAGTTTCTAGTTCTTTACCGGAAGTCTGTCCAGATTTGCAGTCCAGAAAGTGAAAGAGTGGTTAGGGACAGAGGATTTAAACAAGACATCTTTTTCCCAATTCTGCTGAAGGTCTTATTAGATTCCAAGTGAAACTGAAGGAGAACCTTTGGGATCTAGAGCCTTCTTGTCCCCAAAAATAAATGTCCGGAGCTTTGTCTGCTATGGGCAGGTATAATGCCAAAAGAGACGAGTGAATACCTTGGATAACCAGATTTCGAGTTCTTTCTGGGGTAGCCTCCAACCATAAGAGTTGCAAGCTTGAGAAACATAGCATTTGCATGTACTCCCATAAGCTGGCAGCTAATTGGTCCTATGTGGTCTAGCAACAGTCCATGATCACTCCAACAATCATACCAGAAGCTTGCTTTTTCCCCATTTCCAACTTGACAAGAGATGAAGTTTTTTGCTGTATACCTGAGGGATAACAGAGATCTCTAAATCCATGAATGGGAGCCTTTCTCTTTGCAAGACCAAAAGTTTTCACCTTTGAGATAATGTTGATTGATCTATGCAAGCCATAGTGAGCCACTATTCGAGAAGGCCACCAACACAAGTTTCAGCTGCAAGGTCCTGTTCCAGCTTACAAGGTCCCTAAGGTCCAAGCCACCTTCATATTTTGGCAAGCAAACATCTTTCCAAGATACTTTTGCTGAAGTTCTTTGGTTTATGTTACCTAACCAAAGAAAACAATTGCACCTCTTCTTTATCTGCTTTAAAATTATTGTGGAGATTAGTTGAAGCTGGCCTGAGAAAGATAAAGACTTTGTTGCCCAATTATTAAACCTTGAATTCACCTTGTCTATAAGAGGAGCATAATCAGCTTTTAGAAGCTTTTTGTGCATCAAAGGTAGGCCGAGGTACCTGATTGGTAAGGTCCTAGTTCTAAACCCAAAAGAATTCAGATTTGCAACAGATTCAGTGGAGATACCCGCGACAAACAAATCTGTTTTGTCACTATTCATGCACTAACCCGGAAAGTCTTGAAACTGATTAAGAGAAGAGAAGATAACACGCAGAGAATCCTCTTTATAATCAGAAAAGAGAATAACATCATTCGCAAAAGCAAGGTGAGAAACCTTTGGATTTTTCCCAAGAGGGTGATATCCTATTGAGCCATCGTCAAACTTGGAATTAATCATTCTAGCAAAAATTTCCATAGCAATTACATAAAAAGAGGGGAGAGAGGGTCACCTTGTCTCAAACCCTTTTCCCCTTTGAAGAAACCGCAAAGCTCACCATTTATATTTATTAAGAAAGAAGTTGTTGTGATACATTCTCTAACCCAATTTACATAAACCTTGGGGAATCTGCAGCTTCAAGTACTTGGAGGATGAAATCCCATTTACCGAATCAAAAGCCTTCTTCAAGTCAACTTTCAACATGGCTCTAGAAGTGATATTCTTTTGGTTGAAACCTTGGACCATTTCTGTTGCAAGGAACACATTCTCTGTTAGTATCCTTCCTTTTACAAAAGCAGATTAAGAGGAGATTAAAATCAGGGGAAGAATGCTATCAAGCCTTCTAGCTATGATCTTGGAGATGGCCTAGTAAACAGTATTGCATAAAGAGACAGGTCTGAAATCAGTCAACCTATCAGCACCTGTTTTCTTTTGAATCAGAACTGGTGGAGCAATTTTTTCCAGAACTGAAAAACTCTATGACTGTCTCTATCAGATCATGGCCAATGATATCCCAAGTGTGTCGGAAAAACTCACATGTAAATCCATCAGGTCCTGGAGATTTATTCCTAGGAAGAGCAAATGCCTCCCTCTTAATTTTAGCATGAGTAATGGGAGCTTGCAGGAGTGATTCGGATCCATCATCACATCTAAACCGTGTAAGTGCACTGATATGGTCATATTGTTTCGTTGAAGTAGCCGCTTATTGTCCTCGAAAAATCCTTTCAAAGAAACTAACACAATGAGATTTGATATCAATCGGATCTTCTAGTTTTTCCCCTGTCTCATCAATGAGATAATGGATTTGGTTTGATGCTCCTCACTGGCATCATCCTGTGAAAAAACTTAGAGTTGCAATCACCACTCTCTATCCATTTCACTTTATCTTTGAAGTAGAAATTTTTCTTCTACAAGGGCTAGAGTCTTCCAGGTTTTGTGGGCTTGTTTTTCACTGCCAGCATTGATAGCTGATGGGTTTGAGAGCACAAGTCCTTGACAGAGCAACAATTTATCATGCGCCTCCTTTGTTTTATGCTCAATGCCAGAAAATTTCTCTTTGTTTAAATCCTTGAGAACCTGCTTGAGAGACTTCAATTTTTTTACAAGAGAGAACATTGAGGTACGTGGATAAAAGTCTGATTCCTATGCTCCATTAGTCGTTGAAGAAAATCTTCATGTTGTAGAAGAAACAGCGAGAACATGAAGGGTTTCTAAACTAAAGCACTTTTTCCAAGGTTTAAAGTTCATGGGCTGTGTTCCGAGCAATATGGCTCTCCAAAAGGAGCATCATATGAGGATACGGTCCAACTTCTTAACTATGGGGTTTGAGGCCTGCTTATTCTACCAAGTAAGGTGGTGTCCTCTGATGGTTAAATCAGTTAAATCAGAAGCTTCTATACAGTCCTTGAAATCTAACATTCCCCTGTTAATCCTTGTAGTACCTTGGGATCTCTCATGAGGGTTTAAAATTTGATTTAAACCTCCCATAAGGGCCCACAGTTTTGAAGCAACAAAGTGATCTCTTGCTAAACCACAGATTTCTTCCCAAAGCTCTTGCCTTCCATATTTACAATTTCCAGCATAAACATAAGATATGACCATCTCAATTGTTGAGGGAGGCTACACCACACAAGTTATCATCTGCTTTGATTTTGAATGAATAATCATTTTCGCAGAAGGATCCCAAATCAGCCAAATTCTTCCTAGAAGTCATAGTTACCAACAAAATTCCATCCTGAGAAAGTTGAGTTCATGATTTTTTAAGACTTGTTGATTTTTACCTTTGTCTCTATCAAACTGCCAAAAAGCAGCTTTTTCTGTCGTAGCCAATTTCTGAAGCTCCTACGCTTTAAACTGTGATTAAAACCTCTTATATTCCAACAAAAGATGTTGATCATAATTAATGATTTGACCTACTTTGGGGTTTGGTCCCCTTCTCAATTGACCCTCGCGCCTGGCGCCGTTGTTTCTTTGATAGGAAAATGGAGAGTTTAGCTTCATCTTCAAGACTAATCTCCTCTTCCGAGGGGGATTCTGAAATAGAGGATTCATCAAGCTGATCATCACCATATGACGAGCCTGAGGAGTATGAAGAGCTTGGAAAAGTATGTTAGTGTGGTTACTTTCTTTCTTCCTCAGAGTGACATGTTTAGGTGGGAGATGTAGAAGGTTCTGAAGCCTGATATGTAAAACTAGAGATCCATCAACCCCATATTTACTTGAAGAAGCAAGATATCTGTTTGCCAAGGGGGAAAGAGGAGCTTTCAAAACATCTTTTGCCCTTAATTTCTCCGGATCTTGGCCTGACAAAACATTAATCTCAGAGGCTTTTGCAGCAGTCCTATCCTTTTCTCTCTTGCGCCTAGCAGAACTTTTGTGTTTTTGAGTCTATTGCCCCTTCGTTTCAGAAATTTTTGTTCTTCTTTAGAGGCCCTTTCACGTGGGCAGACTTCCAAAGCATGGGAGCTTGAGTTGCATTTATAGCAAGTAATTGGAGTTGTCGGGCATCTACGAATGTTATGGCCTACCTCGTGACAGTGATCACAAATCAGCGACAACCATGGGCATGATACATTGATGCGATGAATCTCTCCTGATTCAAATTGTACATTCACATCCTCTGAAAGTGGCACAGAGGGGTTGATGATAGTGAATACCTTAGCAACCTCCATATTGGATATACTTGCAGTAGTTGAATGAAGACAAATTGGATGACCAATCATACCAGAGACGTGTTCAGGAGCTTCTTCTAAGAAAAAGTGAGGAGGAATTCCTGTCAATTCGAGCCACACTAGAACTTCTGATAACTCAGGCATCTTCGGACTCAGACCAGGTTCACAAGCGGCAACAAACATTGTTTGTCCCTCAATGTGCCAAACTCTTGGCTGAGAACATGATTTCGAGTATCTTTGTATAGGATTCTGATGAGTACAGTCCTTTCTCCGAGCCGAGACACCGTGATATCTCGAGATCTACTGCTCCAAATTTTGTTCAAGATGGCGTATAGAGCACCCATTGATGGAAAATTCCCATGGAGTTGCCCCATGGTGAAGGACTTCCAGCGGGAGTGGTTTTTTTCTTGATAACCTCATTTGATAATTTAACACAAAGCTCACCTGATTCCAGGCGAAAAAGAGTACCTTTTTTGGACATATTTCTTGAAGACCATTTAACTAGGTCCCTCCAATTTGGTTTCAGGGAGTCAGTTCCACCCACAAGAGAACAAACAGATGTAATTTCTGGTTTTCCTTTCTTCGTTTGAGAAGCAGACAAAGGCAGATCTGAAGATGAATGCTTCAATTTCAAAACATTTGGCCCCAAAGGAGAGTCCAGAGTATTGTCACCTCTCAAAACCTTGGAGGAGGAATTTTTGGCAAGACAATTGATTTCCCCAGCTTCCGCCGGAGAAATTTCTTCAAGTGACACCGACCCAGGTAGAGATACGCCGGGAGGGGGTTTCGAGTTCAAAGGGAGTACGGCGGGAAGAGAGTTCGGAGGGGAAACCTTTGCAGAGGATTTGTGTTTCTTTTTCATCCAAAAAGTGGGGATACCGCCACCGAGATCGGCGACAGTGGCTTGAAAGGGATGGGTCGCACTTTTATTTTCTCTATGGTACTCTTATCGAGGTGATAAGGGCGAACTCATGTTTTTTTTAGGTTGGTTGGTTTTTTGTTCTATTACCTAGTGTTATTATATCTTATACAATCATACCATATCTTCTTTTTTAGTGAAATGAATTTATAATTCCAATTTTATAATCTAGATTATAGGATTTCATGCTTTGAATCTTAAAATGCTAATGTTATAATCGAGATTTTCTTTTAAAGTTTTTTATATTTACATTTAGATGATTATATTACTCTTAATTATTTTGTTTTTATATTAAGCTAATGTCATAAAAAGATTATATACTAAATAAAGAATGAGTGTTTGCCAAACAAAATATATATAATTACTACATGTTGATGCCTTTGTTACTACAAAACTTATCTTAGATCCCAAAAAAATGAATTATCTCATAATTTTTATGTTAATTATACTATGTATCTTGAGCTAAATCAAGCTTGCAAAAATAATCATGTAGTCATTCATAACAACTTAGTCCTGGTATTGTTCTCAGCACCTGCCAAAAAAAAATTATGTAGTAATTCATAACGAACTCGTCCCGGTATTGTTCTCCACATTGCATTCCGAAAGGACAGCATAGATTATCCACCTACAAGATTTCACACACTAAACTTCAAGGATCCTTTTTATATCATTGAATTCGAGGATAATTATATCATTGGTCTGCTTAGTCATGGGACTAGACCAAAGTATTGGTATGATATTAAAGTATATCGCCAAGGAGTGAATCCTAAATGTGGCCAGTTACGCTCATGGATTGCAAAAAAGGATGGAATTTGATTTACAAGAAGATATCATATCCCACCACAGCACGTTCTTGACTGGAAACAACCTGTAATGTTTGATGGTAAAATATATATATTACAAAACATCGTAATAAAATATGAGTTCATTTTATGTTTATGTATTTTGCATCAATGTCTTCAATAATAAAACAATATTTTGTAATGATTTCTATTAAGCCATGTATGCATCTATAATGTTCTTTATGAGAAATTTTTATGTATTGCAAAATCTTAACTTATTAGTAACTAATTTTCGTAAGGAAAAAAAACTGTTACAACCATAAAACTGTTGCAAGAAAGAGTGAGTTTAAGAGAGGAATGATGAAATGTGGGTAATGATAATACCTTACGTACTGATATATTTTTCATTTTTATTATTATTTTTCATTTTGTATTTCAAACCCTAACCCTCACGAACCTGAACCTACCTAACCCTTTGTCGATTGTCTAAAAAATGGATTCACATTCTTTTCTAAAACAGAAACCCTAATTTTTCGGGGTTCCCTGAATTTAACTATTGTTATATAATTTTTTTCATGAACTAAAACATACAAGCTAACTAAATACTCTCACATTTACCCATCTCTCACCAATGGTAAATTTGAAAATACAAAACAAAATTTGAACAAAGAGGCCCATCTTTTAAAAAGTGTTGAGAGAAAACGCTTAAAAAGATTTAAAAATAAAACAAAAGTGTCCATTTTCTAAAAAAAATAGTAAAAGAAAACGCCCAATTTTTTTTTTTTTTAAGTTATCAAATGTTTTGAGACGGTCCGTATATTGGGGTATTAGTCACTAGAAAAAATATATCAATGCTACGAATTTTCAAGATTATAGTTGTGTTTAGACAAATTTATAGGGTTTTTATGTTTAGAGCGAGTAAGATCAGCTTCTTTTAGTTAGACAACGCGATTACAATGTGACCTTATGTAGCTTATTTCACAAATTATAAGAACATATTTGGAGATACACATAGTGTGAAGAGAGATTAAGCTACAACTCAAGAGTTGAACTCGAACTTGTATTTGTATTCAATTACAACTTGGGAACAAGCCAACCTTTATTTCTAATTTTGAATCACTGTGGTTTCTGTAAAATGAAAATGCCAACAAAATACCCAATGCCAAGGTAAATTTAGTGGTGCACTTACAGCAATATCTGAGCTCCTATAGGTTTATTGGTAAATGATTGGCCGGTGGAGGTGATGAAGCACCAAAATAAGGAAGGTAAGAAGGTAAATTTCTCGGTGATTAGGCCCATTCAATCCAATTTGTTCAATTCATTGATGAAGGAGGTTATAGAACCGTAAGTTCTCGTGTTTGGTCAACTGCTTTTAGTGATACATTCCAAAATTTCAAGGATTACTGAAAACAAAACGAAATTTGGTTTTTTCAGGCTGGACAAATATGTCATCCCCAAATACGCAGAGAGCTTTGAGTTTTACCCAAAACCCTTGCTAATAACGCTGATCTCAATGCAATGGAAATTATAGCTTCTCTGTACACTAGATACGAATCAGGAAACACAAAACTAGGCATTGGCTTAGAGGAAGGTGCTTGTAAAGACTTCTCAGAGACAAAAGTATGGGATATATTTTCAATATTGATTATTTCGGTGTTTTTTGAACTATCTTTTGTAAACTTGAAATGCTTAGTGTAATTTCTTCTTAGTTTTCGTATATAAAATTTCCTTTTAAAATTTATTGGATTCATAATAGCTCCTAGATATCCAAATCTGTAAAACTGACGACCAAAATCAATTTCAGAAATCAAATGTATATTAAATATATAGATAACAATAATGCCTTACGTACTGATCTCTTTTTCATTTATTATTATTATTTTTACATTTTGTATTTCAGACCTAACCCTCACGAACCTGAACCTGAAAGTGGATTCACATTCTTTTCTAAAACAAGAACCCTAATTTTACGGGTTTCCCTGATTTGTAACTAATGTCATATAATTTTTTTTTTATTATTTTTGTCTCCTGAACGAAGACATACAAACTAAGTTAATACTCTCAGATTTACCTATCTCTGATCTATGGTAGGATAAGCATTTGATAAGGGTGCAAAATAAAAAGGTCCATAAATTATTTTCTATTATAAAACTTGAAAAAAAAAAAAAAAAAAAGTAGAACAAAAATGCCCATCTTTTAAAAAATGTTGAGAGAAAATGCCAAAAAGAAGTTTAAAAATAAAACAAAAGTGTCCATTTTCTAAATAATAGTAAGAGAAAATGCCCAAAATCTTTTTTTTTTTTTTAAGTTATCAAATGTTATGAGATGGTCCGTATATTGGAATATTACTCACTAGAAAAAATATATCAATGCTACGAATTTTCTAGATTTTAGTTGTGTTTAGACAAAGATATAGGGTTTTGGTGTTTTGGTTGCAAGGAAGTACAGTTTAATCAGACTAACGGTTTTAAAGGATGAATTGTAGAAACATATAATTTACTAAAGAATTAGATCATGGACTGTCCTAGAATTCCAATCACGGATTTTTATTGTCAACCTACTATCTGAGCGCTAACTACTATGTTAACAACATTAATCCTGAAATATTGTTTCACCATATGATGTGAAACACAAGTTTAATATGTCCACAAAATTTTATGAACATCAAATGTTATTGGCTAATACACTTTGCTCATTTATGATATTTTTACATAATTTGGTTAGACAGAACCCAACTCATATCTCTATCCCTACTAAACAAGGGAACGGGGCTATCTATAGTCAAACTCCGGTAGAACAGACCGTAGACGTATACCTTTAACCACTTTGTTAGTCTCAAAAGTAACTAATATAAATAAACAAGTTATAAATTGGTATATGTTGGTTGTGATTGATTGATGATTAATGTGAGGGGCGATATTTCCGTTTAATAGAATAGATTGAAGATGGTTACGATAAAAATCAGTTCGGAAACGAGATCGGAATCTTGTATTTCACCAAAATACGGTGGTCGTTTAGAATGGCGAACTGATTCAGCTGGGATTCAAATCGGCGTTCTAAACAATTCGTCGGAAGTGTTACAAATATCTCAAGTTTCTAGCTCGGGTCAGTTCTTTTGCTATTTCGCGGATCCCATCATTAATGAAGTGCAAGAGGTATTTATAGTGAGTCAACTGCCTTTGCTACCTAGCGCGTGTGCGACGAAGTTGACTCCCTCGCCGAGTCGCACTCGAGTGTTTACAGTGTGTCAGAGCGGGTACCTACTCTCTTGAGCATCGCGCCCGACGTAACGGGTCAGTAACTTGCTGATCGAAGAGGCCAAGTCTCCCCTTCAAGCCTCAAACGGATGGCCCTCTTTGCTCGGTACTGGGCCGAGCTGGACACTTGTTCACTCAGCAAACGGGCCTCAAATTCTTCATTGGGCCGGGCTGATAGGATTGTCAATCTTATCTCCAACAATAGCCCCCCCAGCTCGGTGTACGATGTATTGCGAGTAGGCCGAGGTTCATATGTTTCAGCCCGGCGCATGTTTATGTAAAGATAAACAATCTTATGGGGGAAATTACTTGGATCCCGACCTATCGTTTCATTTTCCTTTACCTAATTGTGACTAATGGGCGAGCGTATGCGTGGGAAAGTCGTGTCTTGCGTCCACGCGTGAAGTTCGCTGAGGGCGTAATCATTAGCTTTTCTTTACTGGTTCCCGCGCCCTAGCCACGTGTCAAATCCCTATGGTGCGTCGATTAGGTTTTCCGCGTTGCGTCACCACGTGTCGCCTGCTTATGGTAAACGAACTCGAGTCTCGAGGCCGTCATTTATAAATGCTTTTTCGCCTACTTTTCCCCATTTCTGCAAACAATCTTCTGCGATTAACCTTACTCTCTTCTCTCTTCTCTCGTCGGCTTTCTCAGTTGCGACTTTGTTTCCTCTCTCTCCGCCGCGATCTCGCTTCATCTCTTTTGCCTTTCTTAACCGTGATCTTTCTTTGCGAAATTTCCTTCTTTGACTTCGGATCTCCACCGGTGAGACTCATCTTGTCCCAAGTATCCTTGAATATCAGATCGACCGAGCTCCTTGTGTCGACCAGG
Source organism: Crucihimalaya himalaica (assembly GCA_004349715.1). Taxonomy (NCBI): domain Eukaryota; kingdom Viridiplantae; phylum Streptophyta; class Magnoliopsida; order Brassicales; family Brassicaceae; genus Crucihimalaya; species Crucihimalaya himalaica. The sequence goes on from SMJT01000015.1 coordinate 2,472,463, forward strand.
ACCCTGCCGACGTCGCATTCCGCGATTCGTAGCTTAATGACCAGCAGATCATGATGCAGGTGGGCTACTCTGCGTCCATCGCTCGCGGTGAATGTAATATCGACCTCCCCTTCGGTCGAGTTCGGTGGTGCGCTCTCCATTTGTTTTAGGCTTGCCTCTATTCGTTTTTCAGATATTTTTATTGACCGAACAGAGTCGTTACACTCAGAGGGACCGCCCATTATCATCCCGATGAGCTGCCTTGCCGGTGGTAATATTTGCAGAGGCTCTTGCTTCCCTGAAGTGCGCTCCATGCGGGCTTCGATTTGACACAGGGTTGCCTGTCTACGTCGATTGTTATCATTTTGACCCCGGAGGCCGTTGCGTGGACGCTGGTCGTTGTTCCCATACTGATGGTTGTTCCGAACTCCGAACTGTTGTTGGCCGTTGTTCCAGCGATTCGTGTTTCCCCAAGGAGCAGGGTGGTCATCTAGCCTGATGGCACCCTTCTCATATTGTGCTAAGAGAGCCTCGTGGAGTGACCGGCATTGCGAGGTCGGGTGACCTTTCATCTTGTGGAACTCGCAGTAGACTTTGTTATCCCTGGGCTGGTAATTGGCGTTCTGTCACTTGTTCCAAGAGAGCAGGGGATTCTGCTGCGAGTTCGGTGGGGGTTGTATATCGCCGCTGACTGCAAAAGAGGGGACGGCCGGCTATGGGTCCGGGCTGTCGCTTTTGGCAAAGGTCGCGGCCCGTTTGCTCCTCTCTTGCAAATACTCTTCGTCATAATGTTGACGGGGCTCATAGTGTTCCTCCTGGGCTTTGTCCTTTGGGACGATTGTTTTGGCCAGGACGTACTTCTTGGTCATGAGGGCTCGCTCCTCCTCGATCTCAATGAAGATGGAAGCTCGGCACAGGGCGTCTTCCAGGGTTCGTGGCTTGTTCAGCTTTATGTCTTCCTTGAAAGCCGATTCGAACCAGAGACCGTTCCGAAGGGCTGCGTCATCTGACACGGTAGCTCGGGATACGACTATTTTGAATCAGTCGATGTACGACCGTAGGGTCTCCTTTGCTCCCTGAGTTAACGCCCACAGGTCGGCGTTGGATGTTCCTTGCTGAATGAACATCGAGTAATGTATGAGGAAGGCGGCGGAGAGTTAGTAGAAGTTATGGATCGAGTGTGTTTCCAATCTGGCGAACCAGGTTAGCGCGGGGCCAACAAGGTTTTCAACGAAAAGTTGGCAGATGTCAGCCTCTCGTTCCTCGGGGGCGAACTGATGGCGTTTCGTAGCGACGATGAACGCAGTCATGAACTCACTAGGGTCCGTGAGTCCAATATACGGGAGGATTTTGACCTTCTCGGGATACCTGATTGGTGTGCTCTGCAGACGGGGGGGGGCTGAACAGGGTGTTCTGCGTCTCTCGAAGGATTCGATCTATCTCAGGTGCCGAGCTGGTGGCTTAATGTACGGTGGAAGTCATTCGGCGGAGCTCGGCTCTGATGCTTGCCAACTCGCGATCTCGCTCCTGATCGGCGAGAATTTTTTGAAGTGTTTCGGGGCTTCGGTGCTTCTGTCTTCCCAGGTCGCTGGTCGTGGCTCCTTCGGCCAGACGCTCCTCTGCCCTCTGCGAGGACTCCGGTGTGTGGTGCCTTGGCTCCTCTGGGTTGAGGCGGGCACGCAAGAGTCGGTCCTGCTTGTCGGACACCGAGGAGGTGTTTACGAACGAGCTCGGGAGTTTCCGCGCTTCCTCTTCGACTTCGCGGTTGACGGTTGGATTGCACCGAGGCGCTATGTTATCCAGGCGTTCATGGCATATTTTATGACTGCTACGAGCTCGGCGAAACGTTCGTTGTTGCTTCGGGCCGATTCGGTCATCTGCGGGATTAGGGTTTGTAGCAGCGCGTTTGACATGGTGAGCTGACTTCCTGGCGTGAGGTTGGTGTCACGACGTGATGACTGCGTTCGGGCCATCGTGTCGGCTCTAACTTCGACTTCGGGTAACGGGCAGCTCGTGCCGTTGGTGACGGGTTTGGGCTCTGCTTCGACTGGGACCTCCGGTGGGAGAATCTCGTCGGCTTGTGTCTGAGGCCTAGGCGTCACAGCTCGTGTTGGTGCTGAAGGACCAGGCTCTCTTGGGTTTGGTGCCTGCGATAGAATGAGCTCTTCAGCGTCTGATTAGTGCGGTGGTAGCGATGATTTTTGTCCAGCCATCTTTGGATATGCTCTTTGCGTGTAGGAAATGTCTAAACCCCCCCCCTCCTTCTAGCGCCAAATGTTAGTCTCAAGAGTAACTAATATAAATAAACAAGTTATAAGTTGGTATATGTTGGTTGTGATTGATTGATGATTAATGTGGGGGGCGATATTTCCGTTTAATAGAATAGATTGAAGATGGTTACGATAAAAATCAGTTCGGGAACGAGATCGGAATCTTGTATTTCACCAAAAGACGGTGGTCGTTTAGAATGGCGAACTGATTCAGCTGGGATTCAGTTCAGCGTTCTAAACAATTCGTCGGAAGTGTTACAAATATCTCAAGTTTCTAGCTCGGGTCAGTTCTTTTGCTATTTTGCGGATCCCTTCATTAATGAAATGCAAGGGATATTTATAGTAAGCCAACTGCATTTGCTACCCAGCGCGTGTGCGACGAAGTCGACTCCCTCGCCGAGTCGCACTCGAGTGTTTACAATGTGTCAGAGCGGGTACCTACTCTCTTGAGCACCACTCTCGACGTGACGGGTCAGCAACTTGCTGATCGAAGAGGCCAAGTCTCCCCTTCAAGCCTCAAACGGATGGCCCTCTTTGCTCGGTACTGGGCCGAGCTGGACACTTGTTCACTCAGCAAATGGGTCTCAAATTCTTCATTGGGTCGGGCTGATAGGATTGTCAATCATATCTCCAACACACTTGACTTAAGGAACTTATCCTTTCTCATAGCTATTCTTTTAAAAAAATTGCTACACATTGGATGAGTGGATTAACTTAAGACCGGCAACTGGTAGTTAATGCTCCTTGGTCTTCTTAGAAGGTTTGTTTGCATGCGTTTGAAACTACAATAACTCGACAAGAAGCAGTGCTAAGCTCCATAATTAATTGTGTTTCCAAGTTTGTCCTTGGCCAACGTAGGCTTGTTCCAACGTAGGTTTCCACAAGAAAATTTTTCTTTCAAGGCTAGAAAGATTATCGCCACCTCGTCGGAAACGACTCTACCCTTTTGTTGGACTTAGAAAGAAAGAGTATTCCATCATCGGTAAATTGTGTTAATTTTTTATTGGATTTGTTTTTAACTATTTTTTATAATAAAAATTAATTAACTAAAATATATTGTCAATCAAATAGATACATGCATGACCAAAAAATCAAAGGACATATTAGTTGTTAGAAGTTATTATTCTTTTTCAATAGAATACATGCAACAAGTGTTTTTCTTGTTGCATAAGAAAGAGAAAAGTAAAAACAAAGTATGACCAATGATTTCTCTTGGACACAAAAACAGAACTTTTTATTTATTGAAAAACTTTGGTTTACATTACGACAGTTCAAGCTTAAATAGAAAACAAAACACTACGAAAGTTTATGAGTTACAACTCTTCTTTCTTACGACTCTTCAATAAGTCATGACTATTACACACACACTTTCACGTAACATACATAACTACTTGTATAATTATTATAAATATAAACTAAACTCAATTATCGACTAACATCAGTTGTGTTAACAAATCAGAGAAGAGCGTTCTTTAACAAGTACACTGGGACATTGATTAATCTTCAAACCAACTGGTTCTCAACTCCAAATCTAGTCTTCTTTGCGGATAACACTCTGAGGTAACACATGGACTAGTCGTAGGAAACGACTCTAAGGAGAGACCTGGAGTACACTCGCGGGAGATTAAACAAAAACCAACTCGAAGCTGGCCTTTGTACGGAAGGTGGCATTAAGAGGATTAAGGTTTATTGTATTTGTTTGGTGCCTTTGTGCCCCATCACAACGTCTCTATACGATCGTTGAGCATCTTCTTAACAACAGTTTGCAGGGTTCGCAAGTGGGAAATTTGAACACGGATCACATGAGTTTGACTTGGGCTGCAAAGACAATTGGGCCTTTGTTGCTTCTTGTTTGAAGTTCACTATTTTTGGCACACAACTCAGAGTTTCGCTATCGCTATGCTTCCAAACAACATGATTATTCTTTGTTTTGTTCTGCTTCACAACATCTTCAATGCGCTTGAACCCGAGAGCTGGACCAGTATGGTGGACTTCCACGTCAAAGATCACCTCCTGCCCACTTGAAGACAGGACAATCACAAAAACTTTACTACCGTTGATGAAACCACGCTTTATCTGCAATTAGAAAATCGCAACCAAAAAGTGTAATCAGTATCACAATTCTAAAGATTAGAACTTACAAGTCATATTTGTTGTGTCGTGTATGAAGGAAAAGACAATAAAGTGACCATACTCTTCATGCGAGTTAGATAAGGAAGCTTGATATCGTCCTTAGTGTAGCCACTAGGATGGAGAAGGGTAAACTATTAAGAAATTTATATACTATGTAGAGGAAGAAAAACAAAGGTGGACTGATTGATGTGAGCAAGAAGAAATCATACAGAATCATCCTCGGAGATATCAATCAACTGGTAAAGAGTAAGTTCAAAACTGGAATATGACAGAACAAACAATATGGATAAGATAGACCATAATCTTCCTCAGCCTCATAGCTTCATGACTGGATTCTCAAATGAATCTGAAACAATTACGTTTGATATGTCCTTGAACACTATAAGTTTAGCCAATATTAAGAATATGATCCAACTGTTTTGTGCCATTATTAAGTATCCTCAGATTCTTTTGGGTTTCTTCAAGTTGTACTCTAGCTTGTGATGCTTTTTCTTCTTTCTGTGTTGCATACTTTTGTGCTTCAACTACCTCAACCTCCAACTTGAGCTTCTCCTTTGTCAACAATGAATTCTCCTCAACTAGTTTAAGCCAATGTTCATACAACATCTTGTAGTTCATATCAAATTCTTCATCATCAACACTTTCTACCTCACTATCACTTTCTGTTGTAGATTCTGCTTCAGTTACAGGTTCCGCTGCAGTTGCAGATGTTACTCCAGTTGCAGGTTTTGCTTTAGTTGCAGATTCTGGTGTTGTTTCACGTTCTGTTGCAGTTTCAGAGTCTGATGCACGTTCTGACTCAGATTTTAGACACAAAATTCTTCATATCTGCTTCATCATCTGAATCAGTTTCAGTTTCACTGTCAACGACATGCATAGAATTCTTCGTTTGCTTGTGTAGATTGGCACATTCAGAACGAACATGTCCATATCTCTTGCATCCAAAACATTGTAATTTCTTTGATGAACTTTTCTACTCTTCATCTTTTCTATCTTTCTTCTTTTTTTCCCTGTTGCTTGGCATATTTAGCAAATTGTCTGGATAGCATAGCAATTGAGTTTTTAATAGATGATACCTTAAGAGCAACTACAATGTCATCTCTCTTCTTCACAACTCTTTTAGCATAATCTTCTTTCTTCTTTGTTCCTTTAGCTTTATATGCTTTGCTCAACTCAAATGCTTGAAGTATCCCCAAAAACTCATTAAAAGTCATCTCACCTAGATTATGAGCTTCTTCAACTATATAAATTTTTGACTCAAATTTTGCAGGCAACGATCTCTTTAGCTTTTTCACCAACTTTTTGTCCTTGTAATGGTTTTCAAGAGCAAAAGACTCATTGGATATGTCACATATCTTGGCACTAAATTCAGCCACAGTTTCTCTTTCTTCCATCCGTAGATTCTCAAATTGAGATGCCAACATATCAAGTTTTGTTCTTTTAACTCTGGTAAGGCCTTCAAACATATTCTCCAATGTCTTACATGCTTTCTGAGCTGATGCACTTTGAGAAATTAACTTGAAGTTACTCGAATCAATAGCATTATAAATTGCAGTCTTATCCTTAAAATTACAACTTTATTTGTAGCATTCCACTTATCTCTTGGCTTAAGAATTTCAACTTCTTTATCATCCGTAATCACATGAGGCTCACAACCAAGTTCAATCGAATTCCAACAATCTTCATTAAGATTACTAAGAAAAGCTTACATACGAACCTTCCAATATCCATAATTCGAAGAATCAAGTAGTGGTGGTCTTGTCATAGATGCACCTTCTTTATATGAATCCATCACTCTAGATTCTCAGCTTTGTCTCGTCTTTCTAAAACTCTGATTCTATCCTCACGCGCGATGTACTCAAAACAAGACTTAATATCTAATAGGAACCTACTCTTATACCAATTAATGTATAGATTTGTGATATATCTATTTTAGAACTATGGGAGAAAATAAACGAGACACAAAATTTGTTAACGAGGTTTGGTTTTTCAACTTACATCCCCGGGACCAAGTCCATGAACGATTTCACTAGAACAAGAAAGCAAATAAAACTTATTCGCAAACGCATAAATCAAGCACAATCTTCTTGATTCACCTCTCCGTTCAATAACATGAAACCTTAAGGATAATCTTTACCCTTAACTAAAATCTCCCTGAGTCTAGATTTCCATCTCAAAGAATCTCTAGGAATCTTATTAAATGTCAAAATGAAATAATTTTCCACGTTTAAAATTTTTGGCTTTAAATATCATTACCATAACGGATGGAATCTTACCGAATCATTTTAAGACATTAGTCGGCGTTTAATCAAGAGTGTATATTAAGGTCTTACCGTTTTATTAAGGTCAAGTAAGGGCTAAGTAAATAATAACCTGATGGCCCAAATAAACTTAGGCAAAGGCCCAACGAAATCTAAAAAAAAAATTTTTAGAAGGATACATGTCAGCTTGTTGTTATGCAAACCCTTTTTATTATATAAGAGATATATATATATATATATTGGAAATGACTTGAATACCATTCTCTCCTTTGGATACCATTTAATCATTTATACACATTCTCTAACACTTTGGATAATCAGAAGAGACGTTCACCGAAAGTAACCTGGCAACAGTTGTACAACTATTCTTCTATCTTTGCCTTCATACGGGCCAAAAACCATTCTCTAGCATCAGCAATTTTAATCTTGCTTTTGATGTGTTGGTAAGTGGTTCTCGGCGCATATTTTGATGCCCCTATGATTGATGAGTCCCTCTCTTCTGTGGCATCTGAACCCATCTTTTGTGGTTCCACAATTTTCCTACAACTTGATCCAATATTTCCGGATTCATGCAACACTAGTGAATCTGTTTTCTTCTCTATCCTTGTCTCTTCTTTTCCCTGCTCCTCTTGATTTTGTTCCTTGAACCTCATTGCCTCTCTAGCTTTAATCTCTGGAGCTCCAAATGAAACATTTTGCCAGTGTTGAAGTAGAAATCACTCAAGTTTACCTTCTTTGTAACCTAGCAGGAAATGAAAACAAAGGAAAAGGGTTGACATGAGTTTAAATAGTAACAAAAATAGATTTGAGTTCAAGATCGACCAAAGTATATATCCCCTCATCAATTGCAATACAAATAGACAAGAAAATGGATTCACAAAACTAAGCTACTTTTTCTTTGATAACCGTGCAGTTTGGGCCTAGACCCTAATTTCTACGAGAAATAGAATTTCTCCCAAATAGATTTAAAACCATGACGTCCTTGTTAGTGTTTTTTATTTCTCCTCCAAAAAAAACCAATAGACCAAGAGCCACTTGCTAAACTGAGCTACTTAACAGAAACAAAACTAGACTTGGGAATTATCCGAGCAAGCACTAGTTTAATAGGCCAGAAAATGCAAAACATGATAACATGAAGGAGAAAATAGAACTTACATCATCTTTCTCCTATACAAGTTCATCAATCTTTCTTCTGTCAGCCATTGATCTCGTTCCTCTAGCAAATCCTTTTATAGGAACCAGTAACAACTTTTACTTGATATGGAAAAAGATGTTGCTCTTTGGCACTCTCTTTTGCAAGCTTTCTTTCATAAACTGTTTCACGTTCTTTCTTTCTACGGTCTGTCTGTTTCCTCAAAAGCTGGGAATATGATCTTGGCTACAATCAGAGAAAACAATAAGTAAATGAGACATAAGCATGCTAAAAACCTAAGAAATGTTTATATTACCTTGTGCACTTGACAATCATGTTCCTGTTTCAAGTCATCATAAACTTCATCGTAAGAAAAAGCACAAGGGTCTCCAAGGCTTTCTTTATGCTGCTCCTCAATCTATAAACACAGAATCACTTATCAAGCAGATAAATTGAAGGAAACAGAGTCAAGAATGATGGGAGAATGAAACGTACTTGCTAAAGACCCTTGGTTTTTGAAGCTTGTCGAGAAATCTCATTGTCCACATCTTCGTCTTCATCTTCATCACCAAATACTGAAGGAAGTCGAACTGATGGTGATTGCTTTTTCATGAGTTGCAATCCGTACTTCTTCTTCTTCTTCATCTTCAATGTCAGAAAATTAGGGCACGAGATCGATCGGCCAAAGCAAAACAAAACGGTGAGCAAATTCTGATGATCATGAGTTGATCTGGCCAAACCATAACAAATTCCAACCAAAAATTAGTCGATCCGCGATGTATATCCAGCATTGGTGTTGGGAGCTCGAAAGAATCGATTAGAGTTCCGAATCAAATAACTCAATGGTGTGAGGAAAGTTATTTTTATGCTAGATAACCTAGAAACATTTATATGTTTAGAAATATTAGTTATCTATATTTTGAATAATCGAAAAATATGTGAATAATGAAAAAATACCTGCATAATCGGTTCGATACCGAACGGATTCGAACCGATATAACTGAATAATATTTGAAATATTTAAAAATATCTGAAATAGCTAAAAATGATTTTAATTTTTTGTTATTCGGATATTTTATGTATAGAATCAAAAATTATCCGAAATGATTCGGTTTTTAATCAGTTTTTTGATTAAACTATCAATACTTACACGAATCGAATGGTACCGGAATGAATGAATCAAACCGGAACAAAACTTATTTCCTTTTTCGGTTCCTATATAAATTTTAAAATTAAACAGTGATGAAAACTGGAATGAATGAATCAAACCGGAACAAAATCGAATATTCGAACGTCCAAGACCTAATTAGTACAGTCATGTTTTTATCACATTTTCATTGTTACGTTCGTCGGTGCTTCAATATTTTTCTTTTCTTCGAAAAACTGATAATTATATAGTTTTCCTGACTTTTTGGTTTGTCGGTAGTAAGAAGAACTCGGATGCTTAATAATAGATAATTATAAGTTTATAACCTCGCAGGTCATATATATAATAGCCAATACATTAGTCATGATAGTAGTTTAAAACTTCAAATATCATATGAAAGTTACACAACAACTAAACTGTTTTTATAACTTAAAAATATCTTACACTATTCAATGTTTAACAAACGAACCCGGACGCCATTTGCAATATATATAAGTAAAACTAGAGAATCATATTCCCAATATTAAAATTTTAATATTCCAACAATGACTCTTTGTGATTCGCCATCTCAACAATGACCGACAATTTTATATCATTTTTTATTCATGTCGCTTATCAAAATAAAATATCATGATTGTTGTTAACATAATTAGCAGTTGAAAGAACTAATATAGAAATAAATGAAAATTGACCTCACATTTATTTTTTTATAAAGAGACACATTTTTAACGGTACCAAAGTAGATAAGACTTCTTTTACGCATGTACTAAAGTTCTTCTAATCCTAACCACACTAAAATATAAAAAGAAAAACTTAATTGTCAAGCAACAAAAAGAATGAAAATATAAAACGAAACAGAGATTGTTGTATGTTTACTAGAACAACAAAAAAACTACTAAATATAAATAATTTATTAATTTAATACTAATATATAGCCCATAATATAATGATATAATAATTAATGACGAAACGCGTTTGGGTAAATTTACCAAACCATAGCCTTCAAAAATCCACACATATGACAGACACACTCATAACTCATAACTTTCCTCTTCTCCCACCATTTTCAGAGCTCAGAGAAAAAAAAAAGCTTCGTGCTCATTCACATTCCCAAATCGGAAAAAAATGCACGCCAAAACCGATTCCGAGGTAACAAGCCTCGCAGCATCATCACCAGCCAGATCTCCTCGTCGACCAGTCTACTACGTCCAATCGCCATCTCGAGACTCTCACGATGGAGAAAAAACAGCAACATCGTTTCATTCAACTCCGGTACTAAGTCCGATGGGATCTCCACCGCATTCTCACTCATCTATGGGTCGTCACTCGCGTGAATCATCATCTAGTCGATTCTCTGGTTCTCTAAAGCCTGGATCTAGAAAAGTCAACCCTAATAACGACGGTTCTAAACGGAAAGGTCACGGCGGAGAGAAGCAGTGGAAAGAGTGTGCGGTGATTGAAGAAGAAGGTTTGTTAGATGACGGTGATAGAGACGGTGGTGTTCCTCGTCGCTGCTATGTTTTGGCTTTTATCGTTGGATTTTTTATTCTCTTTGGTCTCTTCTCTTTGATTCTCTATGGTGCTGCTAAACCCCAGAAACCTAAGATCACCGTCAAGGTTAGATTCAATTTTGCTTAATTTGAGCTCAATTTTGCTACTGTTTATAGCAGATCTTGATAATGTTGAGTTCAGATTTGTGTTTCTTGCTCCAATTTTAGCTTAATTCGAGCTTGAATCCAGCAGATCTTTAGAGAATCTAGAGTTGACAACTCATTGATTTTAGTAAATTTCCAAATTTGTTAGATCTGAAATGTTGAGTTTTAGTAATTTGATTTTTTGGTGATGTAAATTTGCAGAGTATAACGTTTGAGACGCTTAAGGTCCAAGCTGGTCAAGATGCTGGTGGTGTAGGAACCGATATGATCACAATGAACGCAACTCTGAGAATGTTGTATAAGAACACTGGAACATTCTTTGGTGTTCATGTTACTTCAACTCCTATTGATCTTAGTTTCTCTCAAATCAAAATCGGTTCTGGATCCGTAAGTTCCCATTGATTGTGTTAGGTTCGAAGTCCATTGTTATGATGACCAAATGGGTTCTGATTTCTATTGTGGGTTTTGATTGTCAAATGCAGATCAAGAAATTTTATCAGTCAAGGAAGAGTGAGAGTACAGTGGTGGTGCATGTGACCGGAGAGAAGATTCCATTATATGGAAGTGGTTCAACTTTACTACCACCTGCGCCTCCAGCTCCACTACCCAAACCCAAGAAGAAGAAAGGAGCTCCAGTCGTTATTCCTGACCCGCCCGCACCTCCTGCACCAGTGCCCATGACGCTCAGTTTTATTGTCCGATCACGAGCTTACGTGTTGGGGAAGTTAGTGCAGCCAAAGTTCTACAAGAAAATCGAGTGTGACATCAACTTCGAACACAAGAATCTTAATAAACATATAGCCATCTCCAAGAATTGCACCGTCACAACAGTTTGAAGGAAGGGAACAAAAAAAAAAAACATACTTTTAGTCGGCGCAGAACGATGTCGTGTAGAGTAACGTGATTTACAGCTCAACGGGCAGCATTTTGGGTTGTCGGGGCAGCTACGTAGAGGTGCCCGAAGGGGAGAAAAAAAGCAAAGCATCGTCGGTGGCTTTAATTTATTTGAGTGGTTTATATTTGTCTGTGGAAAATATATAATTTTATTATTATGTGTACGATACTACGATTGCACTGGAACACGACGAATCACATTTTATTTATTTTTTTTTCTTTTTTAAAATACAGAGTGGTCTTTAAATGTCAAGCAAACATTATACGTACGTTTCATTTTTTTTTTTGACCTTAGGCAGTTGGGCTACTAAAACGTTATGTTACTTATATCATGAAAAACAAGTTACTTAATGTATACTCCCACCTTCGTAGTTTAAGAATTTTGCACGTTTATTATAAATAATTAAATTTTTTGTTTTACTGTTAATTAATATGTTTAATATTGGTCAAAACATTTAAATAATAAAGATAAAATTAGAAATTTTAAAAAACATTTGCACTAAAAATCTAAAACAACACTTAAATAAAAAATTTTTTATTTATTATTATTTTTATTTATTATATATTAGAAAATAACAAGTTATTTAATTGTTCTGTGAACTAAAATGAACTTCCACTATGTTTGACGATTTTACCTTATTTAATTAACAACCTCGAGACATATGATTAAATCCAACAACATATTATTTTTCTTCGTGGACATCTAGTTTATCAAATGGAGTTTATATATGGTTTTATTCATAATATCTAAATGTTGCCAAACTCGTCATTTTTCCTGCACCGTGCTATTTTTTTTTTTATGTGCGAAAAAATTTATGTGGACGTCTAATTTATTTAATATAACTATTTATTCATATAAGTGTGTGCTGTATTATATTGAGGGTGCTATACTATTATTGAGAGTGCTAAATAGTAGTATTATGTCAATGTATGAGAATACCAAATGAATATATTTTTACTTTTAAAAATAATATATTACATTGTTACATTTATCCATGTCTTTTTGCTTTGTTTTTAATAAAAAATTAGCTGACAGTTGTTATTTACCGAAATAAATAATAATTTTTGATAACTATTTGTTTTTACGTCCGGAAAGTGGTGGGCTAGTAGTAGGGTGAGTTCAGTAGTGGATTGGTGATTCTCCCAACCTGAGTTCGATCTTCCTCCATTGCTATTAAACACCCTTTCTTGACACTTACACGGATGTGAGCTCTTGCTTTCGCCCTATTTACATATCTAGAGAGACGGTCTATTCGTGTGCTGCACCTCCCCCAGAGGATTAGTCTGAGCCCCTCCCATAAGACCTAAGACCTACCTCTGAGTTAACAAAAAAAAACTATTTATTTTTACACTATAAATATGTTATATTGTAGTAGTAATCACACTTATTGTTTGAAGAAACTAATCGTACAATCGATGGTCTATGCATATTTTTAGAAAGAAACGAATTGCGTTTGGATTGCGTTCCTCTTCCTCTTCCTCCTCCCTCTCTCTGTCGCATCGTCGAACCTCTAATCTTATCGCTTCTCTCTACATCGCCTAAAGGAAAAGGCCCATAAGCTAAAGTACTCACCAGAAGTGAAGGACAAGATGTCAGAGTTTTATAAGTATTTGGTATTGGTTACATAGAAAACTTTGTGGTAAACATACTTTATATATGATTTTGTTTGAATAAGAGGAGAGGGGGGGGGGCCAGAGGTAACAACATCACTTGTTATTTATATATAAAATCATATACCTAATAAATTATTACAAATAAGAAAAATACCAAAAAAATTCAGTTATATTAACTTCTTAAAATTTATTTAGTATCTTTTATTCTAAATTTTTAAAATATGTATTAACTTTTTTGACTTTAGTAATATATACATACTACAGAAACTATACATATTAGGAAGAAAGACATGGACATCATAGTTTTTGGGTATTAGATCACCATGGGCATAATAACCGGAACTGAATATTCTATTCGAACCGAACCAAAATTTTTGGATTCGGTTCGGGTTCGGTTCCAACTAAATATCCGAATGAGTCCATCCATATTCTGAGTTAGGGTATCGGTTCGGTTCGGATATTATCCGATACCCAAACGGTTATTAAATATATTCAAATTACTATACCCTATTACAACCACAATACACAATAGTTACTAAATATACATGAACTATCCGAATAGTTACTAAATATACTCAAATTTATATATTCTATTATAACCTAAATACACAATGGTTACTTAATATACCCGATACCCAAGTTTATAGTAGGTTTTTTGGAGTAATTTGGTTACATATGGGTACAAATACCCGAACCGAAACCAAACCCAAAATGTTTCAGTTCTTTTTCGAGTATAAAAAAATAATAGGAACCAAACCGAACCCGAATATTACCCGAACCGAACTTGAATAGAATTTCATAAATACCTGATTGGATTTAGACCCCTCTATCCGAATTATCCGAAACTCGAAGAGTATGTACCCATTCGGGTTCGGATACTCGAATGCCCAGGGCTAGTATTGGACAAGAATACCACAGTTTTTGGTCTAAATAACATCTTTGACCCTTTTGTGTATTTTTCTTTTACTTCTATCGTTTATTTATTTTTTCTATGGTAGTTGGTAGCTCTGATACCAATTTTTTCTTACGAATATAAAATTAAGAGTTTCCTAAAAGTTTAAGAAAAAATTTATTTTAATATAAATTTATGATAATGATCTTTCTATATTTAAAATATTTTGCTGTATATTTTTAACAGTTAATTCTTTATAGGTTTTTGAATTTATAAGTTTAGATAAAGTCTCTTATGATTCTTCTTCGTTTTTTAATAATCTTATGTTTTTCCTAGATGAACATGATTTACTTCGAATTTTAAATAAGGTTGAAATATTACGTTTACTTTAATTCGATCTGTTTTTCATAATTTACACTATGATGTGAATTACTTAATGCGTAATTTATTTTATATGATTGATATGTGTGAGTTTTACATAGTTCTCGGTATCATTTGCTTAGCTTTTATTTCATTTCTTAACTAGTTCTAGCACATTTACATTAGTTAATTGTCACTTGGTCTTGGTTTTGCATTTTAGGAGTTTAGGTTAGTTTTTTTACATTTTGCATTGCATTTTATCCATTTTTGTAGGATTCTTGGAGTTTGGAAGTTTAGGAGATGGATTTGGACGAATTGGAAGCAAGAGTTAAGCACTCGAGGGACTTAGAGCTGCAGAGGAGCTCGAGAACGAAAGCTAAGAAAGAGACAAATGTTCACATTGAAAGATCGTCCTTGTGTATCGACCACGTTAAGCAGATTGGTGGCCAGCAGTCTCTCATACCAACCTCACATGCCCGATGGAGACTCGATCTGCAGAAAACAAGAAAGTTTCAGAGGTTAACAACGGGCACCTATTCCGACCTCACCTGGTCGATATGGCCCATCTGGTTTGTTCTGGGTTGACCCGGTTTGCTCTTTCTACTATTTAAAGACTCTTAACCTACTTTGTGAGGATTATGCTATGTTTTTAGAACTCTCTTAGCCACACTAAGAACCTTGTAATGATCTCTTAAGTTTAATTCAATTTCCTTTCTTTTCATCTTGAATTTCTTTGAGTATTTCAAGTTTCATCATGATTAAGCACTTAATCTTTGTGGATCTTAGTGTTTATGTCATGATTAGTGAGTAGTTCCATTAGGATCTTTGGGTATGGTAGATTAGGGTAGGTTTAGGTTGATTCATGATGTTTAAGGTTTAGATTGTTGAATATCCTTGTTCATTAGGTGTTCTTAATGCTAGATTAGCCTTGATCAAGTTAGTCTAGATCATAGGTGATTTTATGCCCGGGAGGTGTTTGTGAATATGCTTGAATGAACTTAATGAATCCTTAGTGTGCCTAGCCTATGGGAATAGATGATTAGAGTGCTAAGTGGTTAGTTAGACTTGTTATTAAGGCATATTATTCTTGTGATTACGAATGAAAATCTTTGTTAATTACTTGATTAGTATAAGGATTAGTGCCATGGAAGTGGATTAGTCTAGCTTAGTGTTCTAAAACCTAAAGATTAGCATTTGTAATTTGAATAAGCATCATGTATTGGCTTGGCTTACCTTAATCAATTACCTTACCCAAGGATTCACTTCCTTAATTATAGTTTAAGAACCGTTTAGCTTTGATTAGTAGTTTTCCGCCTTGTTTGCTTTTGAATTTGGTTAATTTTTAAGGTTTGCATGTTTCTAGTCTTTTGATTGCTTTGTTTAGTACATTTGCTTAATTCTAGCTTGTTTACCTTGCTTCTTAGTTCTTTGTTTGGATTACTTAGGTTGTAGAATTAAATCCTTTAATCTTTAATTACTTAGATTAAGTAGAGACTTGTATTCCTTTTGTGTTAATTTTATTTCTTGTGGTTCGACAGCTAAATCACTACACACTTGCACTTGCACTTGCACTGGGGTGATTTAGGAATATAAATATTGAAAGTATACAGCGAAATATTTTAAATATAGAAATATCATTATCATAAATTTATATTAAAATAATATTACTGAAACCCGAAAAGCAATAAGATTCTATAAAGCTATAGAAGAATCTCTAGACGAAGGCTGTAGTAAAAATCCTCTGGATAAAGATAAAAACAAAAATACCGAAATAGTTGAAATAAAATTAAAAGATCCAAACATCGAAGTGAATTTCCCAAATAGAATCTCTTATTCTATTAGAGATGTACAAGAATTCACTATAGATTGTGAAAAATTATTAGAAAAGGGAATAATACGAGAAAGTTGTAGTCTAAATTCGGCACCCGCACTCTACGTAGAAATCATAATGAAATAAAGAGGAAAACGAAGGATAGTAATAACTTATAAGAAAATTGAACGATGCAACTATCAGAAATTCCTATAAATTACCTAAACAATATTACATATTAGAAAAAATAAAAGGATCAAACTGGTTTTCTTCACTCGATGCAAAATCTTGTTATTGGCAACTTCGCTTATCTGAAAAACCAGGAAACTAATGGTATTTAGTTTCCCTCCACAAAAGCGCTATGAATAGAATGTTTTACCATTCGGGTTAAAACAAATACCTTCCATTTATCAGTCTTTTATGGATAAATCGTTAGCAGGGTTAGAATCATTCTGTATAATGTATATAGATGATATATTAATCTTTACGCAAGGAACTAAAGAAAAACATATAGAACACCTAACTAATTCTGGAAAGAATAAAAAAACAAAGAGTAATAGTAATATCAAAAGAATAAAATAAACTAATACAAAAATAAATTGAGTATTTAGGTTTACAAATAGGAGAACAAGGAACCTTAAAAATACCATCTCATATAAAATAAAAAATATATAACTTTCCAAATGAATTAACATATAGAAAACAAACACAAAGATTCTTCGGAGCTTTAAATTATATAGTAGAACAAGGTTTTTTACAAAAGCTAGCTAAAGAACGTAGAAATTTACAAAGAAAAATATCTGAAGGAAATGGGCTAAAGAAGATACCAAAACGGTAAAAATAATAAAAGAACAAATTCAAGTAATTCCTTAACTATACAACCCTACGGTTAAGGACTTTTTTTTTATTGTAGAAGCAGATGCTTCAAACGAAGTTTGGGCAGGATGTCTATTAGCTATTCCAAATGGGAAATAATTATTAGGCTTAGAAGAAATTGGAATACCCATAAAAGAAAATAAAAGTGAGCTTGTTCCACGAACAGAATATTTGTCTACTAGTACCTACGACGATATCTCTAGAATCAATATGTTACATACTATTGACAAACAGAGTATCAAAGATGATATCTGTAGTCATAGATTAGCTAACATTAATCTTTTACTTAAACAATTTGTCGGCACATTTCAGGAACATTTCGTTCTTCAGAATTAAAATATCCTATCCACGAGAAAGAAACATTAGCATGTCTAAGAACTCTTTCAAAATGGAAGATAGATCTTATGGGAACTCGGTTCGAACTCCGAATTGGCAGTACCTATGTATCATGTTTTTGGAGATACAATCTTCATGAAGACCATGGAAAAGGAAGACTAATTCGATGGCAGCTAAAACTACATCAGTTCCAAATATACATCAGAACAGTAAAATCATCAGAAAACAGTCTCGCAAATACATTAACAAGAGAATGGAGGTCTTGAAAAACAAGTCGCCAACAAGGTTAGACAAAAACAAGAACAAGAACAACTTAATCTTCAGGAACACACGGCTATCCGAGGGGGAGAGTGAAGAACTAAAACAAATTCTAGAAAAACATCCATTAGAGGAAACTTCCGAGAAGATGTCTCAACAAAAAAACATCAATAGTCCCAACAACATATGTTCAAGACGACCTTGCATCCATTAGAGTCTCACTAAAAAAGAAAGAAATGGGCAGAAATTATAGAAGAAGAAATAGAGGAACCAAAATCTCAGATCAAGAATAAGAAAGTTTACGTCATCTTAATTTGATGGACCTTTTAGAGGCATATACAACAACTAGCACATAGTTAGTAGTAACGTCAACAGGAAAAATGTAACTCACAAGCCGTTCACAACAATGGAGGAAGCCAAGAAAGCTTTCGAAGAACCCAGCACTTTCAAAGAAAAGCTTCTCAGCAAAAGTGAAGGCAAGAAGCCCATATACATCAAGGAAATAAAAAAAAAACCAATCTCTATTACAGTAATCCCAAACGTGGAACAAAAGACATAAATAAAGAAGCTGACACCAGAGCTATATCAGAAATTAAAAGACATGATAACTGGATATTCAATATCCATACTGCGATGAGTATCTACCCATTGGGAACTAGAGGAGGATCAAGCGTTGTCATCCTTCCAGAAGCAAGTGCTATACTAACCCAAAATTTCTATGTATGCGGTTTAATAAATACTCTATACATCAACAAAATCGAGCAAGTTTCGGAACTTCCAATCAGTCTACAACAAGCAATCAAAACCTACTTCATGAGGTTCGCTAAAGAACGCAAATTTTTTTTCAGATTCGCAGCAACACTCCCATACGAAGTTAATGGAGACATCAAGATTAGTCCGATCTAAGTTCTACAGATCAGTATATCAAACAACAATTACCCTGCAAGAATGGATAAAAGAGTTTTCTCTGAAGATGACTGGTATAACTCAATAAGAGCAGCAGTACTGCACAGTTAGAAAACCCTCAGAGATTACGAAAAGAAGATCAATTACAGAGTCAACTACTCAAGCCTGCAGTAGTCATGTACTCTCTAGCAAGGACACCAGCAGTAGAAGATGGCATGAAAACCCTAAGAAGAATAAGTTTGCTAATAGCCCAAATCAAAGGCTCATTCAAAGAACTTCTAAAAGAAGATAAATACATCACATGCGATGTGTTAAAAAACGAAGATATATTAGATCAATAATTTAACAATACAAATTTGAAAGAAACGACTCGTAAAGGGAAGAAAGAAAAATGTACAAGTCTTTTCTTTTAAATTTGTATTGTAAAATTATTTTATTTAAAGTAAAGGGACGACTTCCTTCTTCAAATATGTCTTTTCTTTCAAATTTGTATTTAAAAATTATTGATTGATGAATATGTTTATCTTGTAAAGGTAACAGTATTTGCAAGGTTAAATCAAATTTAATTTTTTTATATTTTAAATTGTCAGTTTCTACTGTGACTATTTTGTCATTTTTATCTGTTATTTTATTGTCAATTAGTCTTAGTGTTATTGGTGTGTTTATATCATCTATATATGTTCATTTTATTATAAATTGGATTGTATGGTTGATGTTTTATGGTTGATCTTTCTAACACGCTTTTAATTGTTGATTTTCTTCTTTTCGATTGATCTAAATTAATTAAGGATAACATTACTTATCCTGATGCTTCTTCTATGGGTATAGATCCTTCTCTGGACATTACACCATATTTTACTATATATTTTCTTCTGAAATTTTTATACCATTGTTTAAGCTTATAATTTGTAGTTTTTTCTTTATCAAAATCTTCTTTGTCTATTAATTTTTAATCTAGATCTACACATATATCTTTAAAGAATCTTTGTTCATTAACTGTGCTAGAAATTACTCTTACTGAATCGTCCGAGTAAGTTAATTCATTCATGTTATTTATAAAGTAGATCTTATGAGATTTTTCCCAAATATGAGGATCTTAGTTGATGATCCAATTGACCAATGTCCGCACTGGTTTTTTTTATTAGTTTTGTTTTCGATATCGTTGTATTAATTCTCTTAATCTATGTTCTTCTTTTATAGAGGATATATCTAATTTTACAAATTATGATAAATTTATAATTTGTGATATACATAATAATTTTACATCAAGATCGTTCGTCGAATCTAGTTTAGAACTTAATTTTTTGATCTCTTTATTTATTTATTTTTAAATGTTTTAATTGTTAAATTTTACCTGATATGAGTTCGTTGAGGTTGATCATTGTTTTTCATGTTTCTATGTTGTTGACGTCGTTGCTTGTTGATTATTTTTTGATTTTGGGGTAGGTTTAGGATATAGGGCGTCCAGAGCTTTACCTCTCTCCTACTAACCGTCGGAGCTTTACCTCTCGGTTAGATGTATCAACGTTCTGGAATACTATCATTACTTGAAGCTAAAAACTGTTTTAGTTTTAGATAGAGAAATTTTATTTCATAAAAACTTGATACCTTCTCCAATGAGAGGACCTTGCCTTATATAGGCGATTACAAACTTAAGAGCAAAACCCCTTTCAAATATCTTGGACGCGTGATTTATATTATTGTCAATCCTTTTGACGCGTGATTCTTTAAATCACTCTTTACATTAGGAATCTATTGGGACCACTATCTTTCGTAATCTCTGAGGATTTTCTAACTGTGCATTACAGCTGCTCTTATTGATTTATACCAGTCATCTTCATGGAAAACTCATTTCTCCATTCTTGCAGGGTAATTGTTGTTTGATATACCCATCTGTAGAACTTGGACTGGACTAATCTTGTTTTCTCCATTAACTTTGTATGGGAGTGTTGCTGCGAATCTGATAAAAATTCCGCGTTCTTTAGCGATGCTCATGAAGTAGGTTATGATTGCTTGTTTTAGACCGATTGGAAGTTATGTAACCTGCTCGACTTTGTTGATGTATAGGGTATCTATTAAACCGCATACATAGAAATTTTGGGTTAGTATAACACTTGCTTCAGGAAGGATGACAACACATGATCCTCCTCTAGTTCCCACTGGGTAGAACCTCATAGTAGTATGGATATCTGAATATCTGAATATCTTGTTATCATGTTAATTTCTGATATAGCTCTGGTGTCAGCTTCTTTGTTTATGTCTTTTGTTCCAAGGTTGGGATTGCTGCAATAGAGATTGTTTTTTTTTTATTTCTGTAACGCCCGTGTTCCGGAAAAAGGAAATGTTGATGAGCTCGGGATGTTATTGAGCTCTGGACGTTAACGAGCTCGGAGTGTTAACGAGTTCGAGAGAACTTTGTGAGTTCGGGTTTTGTTGTCGAGCTCATGAGTGTCGAGTTCGAGATGGCTAAGGGGCTCGGGAGTATGGAGCTCGGGTGTGTTAATGAACTCGGGAGCTAATGAGCTCGGGAGCTAATGAGCCCGGGTGTTAACGACCTCGGGAACTAGTGTGCTCGGGGAAGTGTTAAAGAGCTCGGGATTTATGAACGAGCTCAGGGAAGCGTTAACGAGTTCGGAAAACGTTAACGACCTCGGGATGTTAATGAGTTCAGGAGCTCGGGATCGGGAACGATGAGAGCTTGGGATCGAATAAGTTGAGGAGCTTGGGTGCCGACGTTGAGGTCGAACTCGGATCCCGAGCTAACTTATTCGACCGCGTGGTTGGTGTAGTTGGTGGGAGTAGGTGAGTTAGTGGGGTTGGTGGGATTAATCAGTGGAATCCCTAGCCACCCTATAAAACTCAACTTTTCTCCTTTTTGGGCAATCTTTTCGTGGCTGTGAGTGAAAGAGAGAGAGAAAGGAGAAAGGGGAGCTCAAACCTTGAGAGAAGAGAAGAAGGACAAGTCCTTGGAAGGGAAATCCGGATTCAGCAGACAGAGTCTGGGAGAAAGAGGTTTCGACCGATCAAATCGTGTCAAAAGGTAACGATTTTTGGTGGAGTTGTAGTTAAGCCCTGGATCTAGATGCTCCTTTTTACGGATCTGGATTTGAGTCCGTAGTTTGAAAGTTATTCATGTTTTCGTGGAGGTGTTTGGATTTCCGTCGAAGGCAGACCAGCGGAGACTCGGGGTGAGATCTACGTCGCGTCTGTGATCGGATCCTTACGAAAATTGGTGAGTAGTTTCAGGACATTTAGAAGCTTAATTCCACCGATTGGTTTTGAAAGTGGACGGTTAGATTGAAAGTTATGGTTCAATCTTTCCGGCGGCCGTTTTCTGGTTTTACCCAGTTTTACCCAAGTTGTGGTAACTTGGGTGTTTGGTTGTTGTTTTGGCTGTAGGTTGAGCTGAGCTTGTGAGAGCTCGTGAGTAAGGTCCTTCTAAGTTCGTGTGTGGGTTACCTTGGTCGTTTCCTCGTTGTGTTATCGAGGTGAGTGCGTGACCATGAGCTTATCTAAGCGATTGGATTGTGTGACTGCCTGTTGTGTTGTGTGGGATGGATTGTGATGAATCCATGTTCGTTTCTCTGTGGTATTGTGATCTTACTTGCTTGGTGTATAGCTCGTAGATGGTAGGATCGCTTCACTAAGTATTTTTGATAATACTTACGCATCTCTTGTGTGTGTGTGATGCAGGTAAGGATAAAGTGTGATCGTGGAATCAGGGCGAGGAGAGGAGGATGATTTAGGGTTCGGTTGTTGTGTTTTTATTTTCGTATTGCAATTGGTTAGGATGCTAGACTTGAATTGTTGGTTTCCGTTGCGGGGTTAAATTGTTGGTTTGAATTATGTGGTTTGAATTAATATTGATTTATGGGAATTAATATTAATGTGATTAAATATTTTTTTTTTTAAAAAAAAAAATGCGGTCGTTTCAAGTTTGGTATCAAGAGCCTTTACGGTTCTAGGATGTCGGTAGTTAGGTTGATTATGTGATTTAGTCAATTGAGTGTGGTATGGGGTCTTAGATCATCCTCTTCGAGCCTTTAATGAGATTCCACGGTAAGTTATTTGTTTCTGTTTTTTGTTGTTCCTTTTTTTCTGTCTCTGAGTCTCTGTGCGGAAGTGCAGATGGTTCTGAGAGGCAGAGGTCGTGGGCGTGGTCGTGGTCGTCCGCGTGGCCCAGGTCGTGGAGCCCCTTTAGCGGAGGAGAGTGTAGCACGAAGTGCTACGGTGGGACAGGTCATGGATTCGCATGCAGGTCAGGGAGAGTCTGAGGGTGTGGCCGGTTTGGATGCCGGTGTTGGTGCGCTGTTGGTGCGGTGTGGCTAGGGGTCCAGCGGGTGCTGTCGGTGCGGCAGCGGGTCTTGCTCAGGCTCGAGATGACCGCATTGTGGATCTGTTGACCAGGTTGTTGGAGGCGGTTACCAGAGAGAGGAACCAGTGCAGGCTCCAGTGGAACCGCCTATGGTGGCGGAGGAACCGCGAGTGGCGGTTGAGGTTGCTGAGAGCTCCCATCTTATCTTAAGGTGATGGAGCAGTTACAGAAGATTGGTACAGGATTCTTTTCCGGTGGTGCCAAGCCCGAGGAGGCAGATAAGTGGAGGACACGGTTGGAGCGTAACTTCGATTCGACTAGAGGTCCAGAGGGGTACCGAGTGGATTTTGCAGTCCACTATCTGGAGGGCGATGCACACCTTTGGTGGAAAGGTGTTGCAGCTAGGCGGACCCAGGCAGATATGACTTGGGAGGATTTTGTTGCGGAGTTTAACTCCAAGTTTTTCCCTCAGGAGGCGTTGGACCGTTAGAGGCGCGGTTTCTGGAGATGACTCAGGGGAACCGGACGGTTCGAGAGTACGAGGCAGAGTTTACACGCCTCAGTGTGTATGCTGGTCGGGCCATGGAGGGAGAGCAGGCCCAAGTGCGGCGGTTCATGAGGGGTCTACGGACCGAGTTGAGGAATCACTGTCTGGTTCGGACTTTTGACACGATTGGGGAGTTGGTAGAGAAGGCTGCATTGATTGAGGAGGGTCTGAAGGACGAGGCAATGGTAGCCAGTCCGAGTTTTCAGACCAAGAGGTCGCATCAGCAGTCTAGTTCAGGCAAGGGCGATAAGCTTGTACAGGGATCAAAAGCGTAAGTTTGAGGCTACTCAGAGGGTAGCCGAGGTGGTCCGGGATGCTTCAGGTGTGGAAGCAAGGATCACAGGGTTGCGAGTTGTCCTCAGAAGGACACGCATGAGGATACGCGAGTGTGTTATCACTGCAAGGAGATGGGGCACATTAAGCCTAAGTGTCCCAAGCTGCAGCGGTCGGAGGTGGCGGTGACACCACCAGCGAGGCTTAGCGGAGGGCAGCTAGAGTGTTTTCCATGATGGAGACGGGTGAGCCGAGTTCCGGACCGATCACAGGTAAATTCCTAAACTTGTTAAAGTTCATTTCTTGTAGTTTTGAATTGGTATACCTGTGGTGTTGTGGTTGAGTCTTTTAGCTTATGACACTTGTGAAGGGACCTTGCTCGTGTGGGGTCTGAGTCCCATGTGTTATTTGACTCGGGAGCATCGCATTGCTTTGTTACTCCGGAGTTAGCCAAGCGGGGTAATTTTCGGGGTGAACCCGGTGATCAGAAGAGAGTGGTTAAGGTTGCTGGAGGGAAGTTTCTACCCATTCAGGGTCGAATCAGAGATGTGGATATCCAAGTGGTTAAGGAATCCATGCCAGCAGACTTGATCGTTTGTCCGGTGGAGCTGTACGATGTCATCCTGGGGATGGATGGCATGGAATACAGAGCACATTTGGATTGTCACCGGGGGCGTGTAGTTTTTGAGCGGAAGAAAGAGAGGTTGGTTTATCAGGGAGTGAGACCGACTTCTGGGAGCCTGGTGATCTCTGCTATGCAGGCAGAGAGGATGCTAGAAAAGGTCGCGAGGCTTATCTAGCGACAATTGCTACTCCAGAGGCTGGGGGAGCGGTTGTAGTGGGAGATATTCGGGTTGTCCAAGAGTTCGAAGATGTTTTTCAGTCATTGCAGAGATTACCACCATCTCGGTCCGATCCCTTCACGATTGAGGTGGAACCAGGACGACACCGATATCAAAGGCTCCGTACAGAATGGCTCCAGCAGAGATGGCCAAGATGAAGAAGCAGTTGGAGGAGTATTGGATAAGGGTTTTATCCGACCAAGTAGTTCACCGTGGGGAGCACCGATGTTGTTCGTGAAGAAGAAGGATGGGAGTTTCCGGTTATGCATCGATTATCGGGGTTTGAACCGGGTCACGGTGAAGAACAAGTATCCTCTTCCGCGGATTGACGAGTTATTGGATCATTGCGAGGGGCTACTTGGTTCTCCAAGATAGACTTGGCATCGGGATACCATCAGATTCCGATTGATGTGGCGGATATCCGGAAGACGGCTTTCAGGACTCGGTACGGACATTACGAGTTTGTGGTGATGCCGTTCGGGTTGACGAATGCACCAGCATCGTTCATGAGGTTAATGAACAGCGTGTTCCAGGAGTATCTGACGAATTCGTGATCATCTTTATAGATGACATTCTGGTGTACTCGAAGAGTCCTGAGGAGCATGAGGTTCATCTGAGAGTGGTTTTGGAGAAGCTGCGGGAACAGAAATTGTATGCTAAGTTGAGCAAGTGCAGTTTCTGGCAGCGAGAGATCGGATTTCTGGGTCATATTGTATCTGAGGTTGGAGTTTCAGTTGACCCACAGAAGATCCAGGCTATCAGGGAGTGGCCGAGGCGAGAATGCAACTGAAATCAGAAGTTTTTCTGGCTTGGCGGGTTATTACCAGAAGTTCGTTAAGGTTTCGCGAGTATGGCTCTGTCGATGACGAAGCGAAGCGG
>SMJT01000015.1:2497866-2557759 GCA_004349715.1 Crucihimalaya himalaica
TGACCCACAGAAGATCCAGGCTATCAGGGAGTGGCCGAGGCCGAGGAATGCAACTGAAATCAGAAGTTTTCTTGGCTTGGCGGGTTATTACACAGAAGTTCGTTAAGGGTTTCGCGAGTATGGCTCTGTCGATGACTGACGGGGAAGGATGTTCCTTTCGTGTGGTCTCCAGAGTGTGGAGACAGGTTTCGCGAACCTGAAAGCGATGTTGACCAGTGCACCAGTCTTGGCATTGCAGACCAGAGCGAGCGAGCCATATTTGGTGTACACAGATGCTTCGGGAGTTGGTCTCGAATGTGTGTTGATGCAGCAGGGGAAGGTTATTGCCTATACTTCACGGCAGTTGAGGAAGCATGAGGGCAATTACCCTACCCACGATCTTGAGATGGCTGCAGTTGTGTTCTCCCTAAAGATTTTGGAGGTCTTATCTTTATGGTGCGAAAGTTCAGGTGTTCACGGATCATAAGAGCCTGAGGTACATTTTCACTCAGCCAGAGTTGAATTTGAGACAAGAGGGTTGGATGGAGTTTAGTGGCGGATTATGATCTGGAGATAGCTTACAATCCTGGTAAAGCTAACCTGGTGGCAGATGCTTTGAGTCGTAAGCGTCGCGGTTTCGACTCGGAAGCAGGACATGGAGTCGTTAGTTTGTGAGCTCGGTGCGCTGAGGTTATGCGTTGTATCTCAGGAACCTTTGGGTTTGGAAGCGGCTAATCAGGCAGATCTTCTGAGCAGGGTTCGTTTGGCTCAGGGGAAGGATGCAGAGTTAGTTAGGGCTTCCAGAGCCGAGGGTTCGGAGTATCAGGTCTCTGCTAATGGGACTATCCTCGTTCATGGTAGGGTATGTGTACCCATAGACGAGGAGTTGAGGCGAGAGATTCTGAGTGAGGCTCATGCGAGTATGTTCTCTATTCATCCGGGAGCGACTAAGATGTACCGGGACCTGAAACGGTATTATCACTGGGTCGGGTGAAGAAGGATGTGGCTAACTGGGTCGCAGGGTGTGACGTGTGCCAGTTAGTGAAGGCAGAGCATCAGGTTCCGAGTGGTTTGTTGCAAAGTTTACCCATTCCAGAGTGGAAGTGGGATATGATCACGATGGATTTCGTGGTTGGTTTGCCAGTTTCGCAGACCAAGGATGCTATTTGGGTCATTGTTGATCGATTAACCAAGTCTGCACGTTTTCTGGCCATCAAGAAAACCGATGGAGCTGCGGTTTTGGCTAGGAAATATGTGCAGGAGATAGTGAGACTTTATGGAGTACCGGTGAGTATTGTGTCAGACCGGGATCCTAAGTTCACTTCGGACTTCTGGAGAGCGTTCCAGGCTGAGATGGGCACTAAGGTGCATATGAGCACGGCTTATCATCCTCAGACGGATGGGCAGTCCGAGAGGACCATCCAGACTCTCGAGGATTTGCTGAGGATGTGTGTACTGGATTGGGGTGGTCATTGGGTGGATCACTTGAGCTTGGTGGAGTTTTCATATAACAACAGCTACCAGGCGAGTATTGGGATGGCATATGAGGCCCTGTATGGGAGGCCATGTCGTACACCGTTGTGTTGGACCCAAGTGGGGGAGAGAAGCACTTTGGGAGCGGTTTTTGTTCAG
The DNA here is from genome assembly GCA_004349715.1 of Crucihimalaya himalaica. Taxonomy (NCBI): domain Eukaryota; kingdom Viridiplantae; phylum Streptophyta; class Magnoliopsida; order Brassicales; family Brassicaceae; genus Crucihimalaya; species Crucihimalaya himalaica. The sequence goes on from SMJT01000015.1 coordinate 2,499,478, forward strand.
GAAACTACGGAGAAGATCTGGGTTTTGCAGCTGAACATGAAAGAGGCTCAGGATCGGCAAAGAGTTATGCCGATAAGAGAAGAAAAGAGCCTTGTGTTTGAGGTGGGAGATAGAGTGTATCTCAACATGGCATTGTTGAGGGGTCCCATAAGGTCCATTACCCGCAACTAAGCTGAGTCCGAGGTATATGGGTCCGTTCAAGATTGTTGAACGAGTTGGGGAGGTGGCTTACAGGTTGGAGTTACCTGAGATTATGCAGGCATTTCACAAGGTCTTCCATGTGTCGATGCTGAAGAAGTGCTTGCATAAGGATGATGAGGTGTTGGCTAAGATTCCGTCAGATCTTCAGCATAGCATGACCGTTGAGGCGAGGCCGTGAGGGTTCTCGAGAAGAGGTCAAGCAGGATCGCCGGAAAGAAGATTCCGATGATCAGAGTCTTGTGGGACTGTGACGGTATTGAGGAGGAGACTTGGGAACCAGAGGAGAGGATGAAAGCTAAGTTCAAGAAGTGGTTCGAGAAGCAAGCCGAGGCTTGAAGCTTTCATCGATGGTTCGAGTTCCTTGTTGAGTATGGTGTTGTGTTTGTTTCATTATGTATTTCGTTTTGAGTTGTAACAACTTATACATTTTGAAGTTTAATAAGATGAGTATTTCTTATTAGAGTGGTGACTTGTGTAGTCATGTTTTGTGATATTCCGGGTTGGAATATGTGACTTATGTGGCCATGGTTTTGTGATATTCCGGGGTGGGAATATGTGCGGTAGTATGACATGGTGATGTTGTACGGAGGCCACGAGAGGTAGTTTTAGTCGGAGTTACTTATAGACGTATAGACTTGAGGACTCTAGGGACGGTGGTCCTGATCAACTCGTACATGTGTTTGGCCAGAGCTCGAGGGATGCGTTCCTGAGAGTGTGAGTGCCATGTGTTTGGCCAGAGCTCGAGGGATGCGTTCCTGAGAGTGGTGAGTGCCATGTGTTTGGTCAGAGCTCGAGGGATGCGTTCCTGAGAGTGTGAGTGCCATGTGTTTGGCCAAAAGCTCGAGGGATGCGTTCCTGAGAGTGTGAGTGCCATGTGTTTGGTCAGAACTCGAGGGATGCGTTCCTGAGAGTGTGAGTGCCATGTGTTTGGCCAGAGCTCGAGGGATGCGTTCCTGAGAGCGTGAGTGCCATGTTTGCCCATAGCTCGAAGGATGTGTTCCTAAGAGTGCGAGTGGCGTGTGTACGAGTCGAGAGCAATGAGTCTATGACGTAGGTATAAGTACAGAGATCGAATGTAGACCTCGGGTTTTAGATTGGGATTGACTAGATGGGTCATCTCATCTTGACCGTGTGGACCGGGAGTTGTGTAGGTTGATAGTGTTCGACCTTAGCTCATGTTTGTTAGTGTAATGCCCGTGTTCCAGAAAAGGAAATGTTGATGAGCTCGGGATGATAGTGTTCGAACTTAGCTCATGTGTTTTTGGTTGGGGCCGGGTTGGCCGAGAATGGATCAATCGCTGTGGCGATTGTGAGGTGGAGTCCTAGTGAGAGGACTGTGCGGCGAGATTCGAGGACGAATCTATATTAGTGGGGGAATTGTAACGCCCGTGTTCCGGAAAAAGGAAATGTTGATGAGCTCGGGATGTTATTGAGCTCGGGACGTTAACGAGCTCGGAGTGTTAACGAGTTCGAGAGAACTTTGTGAGTTCGGGTTTTTTGTCGAGCTCATGAGTGTCGAGTTCGAGATGGCTAAGGGGCTCGGGAGTATGGAGCTCGGGTGTGTTATGAACTCGGGAGCTAATGAGCTCGGGAGCTAATGAGCCCGGGTGTTAACGACCTCGGGAACTAGTGTGCTCGGGGAAGTGTTAAAGAGCTCGGGATTTATGAACGAGCTCAGGGAAGCGTTAACGAGTTCGGAAAACGTTAACGACCTCGGGATGTTATGAGTTCAGGAGCTCGGGATCGGGAACGATGAGAGCTTGGGATCAAATAAGTTGAGGAGCTCGGGTGCCGACGTTGAGGTCGAACTCGGATCCGAGCTAACTTATTCGACGCGTGGTTGGTGTAGTTGGTGGGAGTAGGTGAGTTAGTGGGGTTGGTGGGATTAGTCAGTGGAATCCTTAGCCACCCTATAAAACTCAACTTTTCTCCTTTTTGGGCAATCTTTTCGTGGCTGTGAGTGAAACAGAGAGAGAAAGGAGAAAGGGGAGCTCAAACCTTGAGAGAAGAGAAGAAGGACAAGTCCTTGGAAGGGAAATCCGGATTCAGCAGACAGAGTCTGGGAGAAAGAGGTTTCGACCGGTCAAATCGTGTCAAAAGGTAACGATTTTTGGTGTAGTTGTAGTTAAGCCCTGGATCTAGATGCTCCTTTTTACGGATCTGGATTTGGTCCGTAGTTTGAAAGTTATTCATGTTTTCGTGGAGGTGTTTGGATTTCCGTCGAAGGCAGACCAGCGGAGACTCGGGGTGAGATCTACGTCGCGTCTGTGATTGGTCTTTACGCAAAATTGGTGAGTAGTTTCAGGACATCTAGAAGCTTAATTCCACCGATTGGTTTTGAAAGTGGACGGTTAGATTGAAAGTTATGGTTCAATCTTTCCGGCGGCCGTTTTCTGGTTTTACCCAGTTTTACCCAAGTTGTGGTAACTTGGGTGTTTGGTTGTTGTTTTGTTGTAGTTGTAATGCCCGTGTTCCAGAAAAGGAAATGTTGATGAGCTCGGGATGATAGTGTTCGAACTTAGCTCATGTGTTTGGTTTGTGTGGCCGGGTTGGCCGAGAATGGATCAATCGCTGTGGCGATTGTGAGGTGGAGTCCTAGTGAGAGGACTGTGCGGCGAGATTCGAGGACGAATCTATATTAGTGGGGGAGAATTGTAACGCCCGTGTTCCGGAAAAAGGAAATGTTGATGAGCTCGGGATGTTATTGAGCTCGGGACGTTAACGAGCTCGGAGTGTTAACGAGTTCGAGAGACTTTGTGAGTTCGGGTTTTGTTGTCGAGCTCAATGAGTGTCGAGTTCGAGATAGCTAAGGGGCTCGGGAGTATGGAGCTCGGGTGTGTTAATGAACTCGGGAGCTAATGAGCTCGGGAGCTAATGAGCCCGGGTGTTAACGACCTCGGGAACTAGTGTGCTCGGGGAAGTGTTAAAGAGCTCGGGATTTATGAACGAGCTCAGGAAGCGTTAACGAGTTCGGAAAACGTTAACGACCTCGGGATGTTATGAGTTCAGGAGCTCGGGATCGGGAACGATGAGAGCTTGGGATCGAATAAGTTGAGGAGCTCGGTGCCGACGTTGAGGTCGAACTCGGATCCCGAGCTAACTTATTCGACCGCGTGGTTGGTGTAGTTGGTGGGAGTAGGTGAGTTAGTGGGTTGGTGGGATTAGTCAGTGGAATCCCTAGCCACCCTATAAACTCAACTTTTTCTCCTTTTTGGCAATCTTTTCGTGGCTGTGAGTGAAACAGAGAGAGAAAGGAGAAAGGGGAGCTCAAACCTTGAGAGAAGAGAAGAAGGACAAGTCCTAGGAAGGGAAATCCGGATTCAGCAGACAGAGTCTGGGAGAAAGAGGTTTCGACCGATCAAATCGTGTCAAAAGGTAACGATTTTTTGGTGGAGTTGTAGTTAAGCCCTGGATCTAGATGCTCCTTTTTACGGATCTGGATTTGAGTCCGTAGTTTGAAAGTTATTCATGTTTTCGTGGAGGTGTTTGGATTTCCGTCGAAGGCAGACCAGCGGAGACTCGGGGTGAGATCTACGTCGCGTCTGTGATTGGATCCTTACGAAAATTGGTGAGTAGTTTCAGGACATCTAGAAGCTTAATTCCACCGATTGGTTTTGAAAGTGGACGGTTAGATTGAAAGTTATGGTTCAATCTTTCCGGCGGCCGTTTTCTGGTTTTACCCAGTTTTACCCAAGTTGTGGTAACTTGGGTGTTTGGTTGTTGTTTTGGCTGTAGGTTGAGCTGAGCTTGTGAGAGCTCGTGAGTAAGGTCCTTCTAAGTTCGTGTGTGGGTTACCTTGGTCGTTTCCTCGTTGTGTTATCGAGGTGAGTGCGTGACCATGAGCTTATCTAAGCGATTGGATTGTGTGACTGCCTGTTGTGTTGTGTGGGATGGATTGTGATGAATCCATGTTCGTTTCTCTGTGGTATTGTGATCTTACTTGCTTGTGTGTATAGCTCGTAGATGGTAGGATCGCTTCACTAAGTATTTTTGATAATACTTACGCATCTCTTGTGTGTGTGTGATGCAGGTAAGGATAAAGTGTGATCGTGGAATCAGGGCGAGGAGAGGAGGATGATTTAGGGTTCGGTTGTTGTGTTTTATTTTCGTATTGCAATTGGTTAGGATTGCTAGACTTGAATTGTTGGTTTCCGTTGCGGGGTTAAATTGTTGGTTTGAATTATGTGGTTTGAATTAATATTGATTTATGGGAATTAATATTAATGTGATTAAATGTTTAAAAAAAAAAAAAAAAAAAATGCGGTCGTTTCAATTTCCATGATGGACATGGGCTTCTTGCCTTCACTTTTGTTGAGAAGATTTTCTTTGAAAGTGCTTAGTTCTTCGAAAGCTTTCTTGGCTTCCTCCATTGTTGTGTATGACTTGTGATTTACATTTTTCCCGTTTACGTGACTACTGACGATGTGCCAAGCGTTGTATATGCCTCTAAAAGATCCATCAAAAGACTTTCTTATTCTTGATCTGAGGTTTTGGTTCCTCTATTTCTTCTTCTATAATTTGGGTCGTCTTGTTTTTCTTGGACATTTGATGTTGGGACTATTGATGTTGTTTTTTGTTGAATGACATCTTCTCGGAAGTTTCCTACGAGTTTTTTTTTTAATTTGTTTTAGTTCTTCACTATCCCCTCGAATAGCCGCGAGTTCCTGAAGAATGAATTGTTCTTGTTCTTATTTTTGTCTAAGCTGGTTGGCGACTTGTTTTTTCTAGGCCTCAATTCTCTTGTTAATGTATCTGCGAGACTGTTTTCTGATGATTTTACTGTTCTGATGTATGGTTGGAGGTGATGTATTTTCTGCTCCCACCAATTTAGTCTTTCTTTTCCATGGTCTTCATGAAGCTTGTATCTCTTAAAACCTGATACATAGGTACTGTCAATTCAAATTTCGAACCGAGTTCCCATAAGATCTATCTTCCATTTTGAAAGAATTCTTAGACATGCTAATGTTTCTTTCTCGTGAATAAGATATTTTAATTCTGAAGAACGAAATGTTCCTGAAATGTCCCGACACAATCGTTTAGGTAAACGATTAATGTTAGCTAATCTATGACTACATGTATCATCTTCGATACTCTGTTTGTCAATAGTGTGTAACATATTGATTCTAGAGATATCGTCGTAGGTACTAGTAGACAAATAGTCTGTCTGTGGAACAAGCTCACTTTTATTTTCTCTTATGGGTATTCCAATTTCTTCTAAGCCTAATAATTCTTTCCCATTTGGAATAGCTAATAGACATCCTGCCCAAACTTCGTTTGAAACATCTACTTCTACAATAAAAAAGTCCTTAACCGTAGGGTTGTATAGTTAAGGAATTACTTGAATTTGTTCTTTTATTCTTTTTAACGTTTTGGTATAGTGAATCGTCTGACTATAAATAAGATTCCAAGCATTTGTAACCTTGTTCGTATATGGCTTTTAATGTATTTATTTTTGTCTTTTTCGTTTAGGACATTAGTTTGCATAATGACCTATTTATTGGCAAAGCCAACATCTACATGTTTTCTTTCCTGATGGACAGTCTTGTTGTTTAATTCTTTTATAATGGTGATTTCTTTTCTTAAAATATAATGGTGTTTTCATAATTCTCTTTTGTTTAAAATATAATGGTGTTTTCTTTTCTTTTATATGGCTTTTTATAGTATTTTTGTTTATTAACTTTTTCTAATGTTTTAATTTTTATATATTTTTATATATTTTTTGTTTTTACAACCATATTCTCCTACTAGTTCTTGTTGTTTTTCACAACATAATCTAATTTGTGCTTCCTTTTTAATTTTATAACTAGTCCACTCATCTAATAACCAAGTTTTTAAGGTGGAAATCATTCCTTCTAAAGTATCTTCAATTAAACCTTCATTTATCCTTTGTTTATGTGTGTCTAATATTTTTTTCTCATATAATACTAGGTAATTTTCCAAAAAATAAGGGTTCAGCTTGTTTTCTTCTTGTACTTGAAAGCATGAAGTTGTTGGTGCGACAAAAACGACTTGTGGAACACAAAGGAGTGTTGCGCACAAGAAGCAGTTGCGAAGAACAGGTGTGACGTGGAACAGGAGTGTTGCACATTGAAAGCATGAAGTTGTTGGTGCGACAGGAACGACTTGTGGAACACAAAGGAGTGCTGCGCACAAGAAGCAGTTACGTGGAATAGGTGTGACGTGGCACACTGTTATTTGCTGAAGGAAGTTTCCTTAACAAGATATTGAGAATATCTTCAAATCTAATATGGAGGATTTCGAGATCTTGGAAGATATAAAAATTAAGTTATAGGGTATACACTATAAATACACGTCCTAGGTGTTAGGTTTAGGTACCTCTTTTGAGAATTATCGTATTGATCATTGCTAGAAGTGTACATCGAGTTCCAGTGAGTGAACAAACAAGAGGGTCACAGGGCTGTTGCTGTGTCAGCAGACTGTGTAGATTAGAGATTGGTTAGTGACGAGTCTGTGTTAGATTGCGTGTCAATCTAATTTAACAGATATGTAAAGATTGTTTAAATGATTCATAATAAAAAAAAAAAGAGAGTTTTCTTGTTTGTTCTTGGGTTGCTTGCATTCTAGTTATTTCAGTACTATCTAGCTTATAATAATATTTTTTGTTATCACATATGTAATTTTCTATATAGCACATGTTACATATTTTTAAATTCATTAATTTTCAGTAGGCTTTTTGAATTTTAGCCTCTGTTTCCGATCTACTTTCTGTGTTATTTCCTACAAATTCTACTAAAATAATTTGTATTTGTTATCTATTAAATTTATAATAAAGGTTGAATTGTTTATTAATACAGTTTATGTTTCTATAGATAATGATACCAAATATTGCCTTGCAATTCCTATTGTTTTATGTATTGCATGATTAAATATATCTTGTTTTTTAATAATTTAATTCTTCGTTTAATGCAATTTTTAGTTTTTGTGTACTATACAACACAGGAAATAATTTTTTCAGGTTCTTCTATACAATCTATATATAATATATCTTTTTGTGTGTCTGAGTTTATTTTAGGTATATATTGATTTGGTATTTTTCTAAATTTTGTTGAAAAATATTCTTGTGAATAAGGGTTATCTTCTCCAGGTCTTTTTCCACCACTAGTCTGTTTTTTTCGGTTTTGACATAGTTGGGATTTTGATAGTTGTAGGAATTATCATTATCTGAATTATAAGGATTTTCGTTTTCAAATTCATATTCGTATACTACTTCATTAGTATCATTATTTTTTCTTTTATCGAAAAATTGTTATAAGTTTGTTTTTGTTTTTCCTCATCTTCCCCACTTATATTAAGAGATGACATAAGTTGGTCTAGATGTTCTAACTGTGAAGCTAATATATTGATACATTCATTCATGGATTGATCTAGTAATTATAACTGATGAGCTTTCTTTTTTTTATCTTCTTTTTCAGGGATTATAATTAATTTTTGCTTATTTTCAATCATTTTATTTAGTTCAGTTTTTGTTAAACAAATAATATGTTGTTTTGGTTCAATTCGTTGTAATGTTTCTATAATATTAGATAGATCTAATATAGGTTTTTCTTTTTCTTTAATGTTTATTTTGTAATCATTTATTAACTCTATAATATATTTTTTTTGCATTTTCGAGCTTGATTTTAGTTAGTTCTTTTTTGTTATCATCACAGTGAAATTTTATTATCTATGCTAACATTTCTGAGATATTGCTAAGCTGAGGATTATCAGTGTGAAATAAATGTGGAAAATTCTTTCCTAGTTCTGTTTTTGATGATAAATTTATTTCGTCTGATATTTTTTTTCATTTTATCTAATAATTTTTTTATTTTATTTTCTAATGATTCGTTAGTCATTAAAATAGTGTAAATGTAATGATTATGATACTAATATAATATGTGTATAAATATAAGGGTAGAGTTGTCTCTTTGTTATATTTTTGGAACTGAAAACTTTTTAATGATATTGTAGGGTATTTTTCTACTTGTTATACTTTATCAAAATAAAATAAAAACTATACTTGTTAGTAATAACTCAACAGCATATAAGTGTTTATTAGCTTTTCATTCCAGCAGTTATATACGATGAAAAATATTACAACACGTCTCAACAAAAATAAATATTACATCACATCGTACCGGAATAAAAAATATTAAATATGTTTCATAGAAATTGCTGACGGTGGTGGTACAAAAGGTGGTGGCGGTGGCGATGGTGGAGCACCTAGAGACCCAGTTCGTCGAATGACCGCATTGGAATCAACTTCCTTCTCCAGCCTATTTAATTTAAAATTAGTTACAAACTTATGTCTTCTTCAACAACACCAACTTGCATATTTTTCATATATGTTTTCTTTTTATTAAGATCATTAGGATTTATGTTAGCAAGCACTGACCCCGACATGTTGCTGGGAGTAACTCTTGGGGGGAAGCCGGAGCACAGTCGATAGACCATTCTTTACCATATTTTTCTTTGTTAACTTGCTAAATCTCTTGATCTAATACTCTTATCTATAAATGTCACTATGCTGAAAGTTTAAACTCGAGAATACTCGGAACTCAAACCCTCCCTCTCTCTTTTTTTCTCTCTTCCTTAATTGGTTATTCTTGTGGTTTAAGATGCTCTTCCCCTTCCCTGAATGCCTCTATTTTATAGCCATTAAGATAAGGCAATGGATTGAAAAGGCTCGTTTGCTATAATGTGGGATATTTGGTAAGGCTTAGTGGGTCAAGTGGCTTGTATAATGGGTTTCGTAGAAACTTGTGTTTAGAATATTGTTTATGACTTCTACTAATTAAATAGGCAAAAGAAACAAAGATAACGAAGCCAAATGTGACTTTTTTCAGCCACGCAATTAGGATACAACTTGAAAGGCTTTATTATATGAATAAAATTAGGATGAATACCAGATTAGGCTAAGTTAAAATGAAACTGCTGAATTTTTTTTGATATTTTTGTTTAATTATACCTCATCTCCTAAGAGGAGAGGAACCTATTTAATTTTTTTCCAAAAAAACTCTTTGTTGATATGCAAAATGGGAGGATAATTTAAATAGATATTTTTAATTAATTAAAACCTAATTTGTTTAACGCACTTACCCTCTCTATTAATAAAAGCTAGTTTTTATCGTTTGGTAAAAAACGCACTTACATATTAGTTTTTGTTCTTCTTGTCGTTCTAATTTGAGAGACAATAATAACTATAATTAATTAATACCATTTGTATAAAATAAAGATAAAGATAGGAAATGATGAATAACTTGAGATTACACTCACATGAGTCATATCTTTTACGAAGAGTTAAATATTTCTGAAACTATATCTGTATCTATTTTAATCAGAAAACAACTAGAAGTTATGGTGTTTGTAACAATAATGATATTATTCTTAATTATATTTTATTTATATTAAAAAGCCAAAAATAGTACCTAAAGTGCTATAATTTATTTTAAAAAATAAATAATTTAATATTATTATATAATTATATTAATACATGATTTCCGTAAATATGTTATTCTGGCTTTTAAACTAGTTTAAGAATTTTTGCATAAACCAAGTCTTCTCAAGACTTTGAACTTTAGCAAAGCTACCGGAAAAAAAATCATTGTGCAAATTTTATTATTATTAATCAATTAGAAACTAAATAATATATATAATGGCTAAATACCTTATTTATAAGTATATTTTGGAAAAAATTAGCGAAATCTAGATCCCACTGAATTCTACGAATTTATTGTATACCTGCTTATAATTATGAAATTTTCAAAACAATAACCAAAGTAAAGGAGTTAGAGGAGAAAGCTCTTTCCCAATTTCAAATCAAATCAAATATTGGATAAATCACAAATGTAAACACTTTATTTATAATGAATCACATATTGAATTTAAATTCTATTTTTAAGTTGCATTAGATCTCATTGGCTGAAAAAAGAATCATCTTCACAATCTTTGATGGGTTGACGATGGTGATGATTCTCTATAAGAAACTCTTATTTTTGAAACTTGTATCTTTTCCATTCATGACAGTATAATGCTTATGATGGTGACCGTATTGATGGCGACGGTAGACATAATGTGGTAAGAGTGGCGGTGGAGGGGATGGTAATGGCAAATGGTAGCCACCACCTCCACCTCGTCCACCATGTCCATTATTTGATGATTTTACCCGCCTTGTCATTCTTCTCCCTCCTATGTGATTTTTTAATTACAAAAACTAAGAATTAATATTTCTTATAAGAAATGTGTTATCTATATAATCAAATCTATTAAAAGGTCGGAGTCTAATCCATTTAAAGGGTTTGAAACTATACTGATAAGTAATAAGTTAAACCAAAGAATAGCTAAACCAATTTTATTTTACTTTTTCCAGTTGCAAACAAATGCAAGCTGAAATAAACATAAAACAACAAAAATAAACTTTCTAAAATCTTAATTTTAAATAAAATGTTATTATAAACTACCATAACCATAACTCCATGATGCCCAACTAATCTAATCAAATGATTTCTGGTCTCTATTCGGTTTTTAGTTTTCATAAACCAAAACAGAGATAAATAAAACTGAAATTAACGAAAACTTAGATATGAGTAGCTGAAGTTTTCCACAAGGATTTTCACGAACAACATGTACACACTAACTCCATATCTTGGGTTATACGTTGAATATCTATTTTGAAATGAATTTCTCGTAGATCTCAAGGTTCATTAAAATATTTGATGTAACTAATAACCAATTTTTTCCAATAACTGCATTAAATATTATGGGCGGACTGACAGTGGGAAACGCATGGCCCCATGTGTAGTATGGAAACAACGGATAGCTCCAATATTGTTTCAAGATGGTTTAAGATGGTTGTAAAATCCTTCTAAAAAAACAATGTGGTTCTAATCCTCAAACTAGCGCACCAAACCTCAATTTATCTCATTTGGAAGGAGAGGAATTGGAGACTTCATGGTAACTCCTTTCGACCCTCTTGCAATCATCCTCGATATCAAGAACATTATTCGATGTCGTCTCGATCTGCTCTCGAGGGCCCAACGTGTAAAGATGCTATGATTTAAGCTTAGAAATTTATCTCATTTTATTTCACTCTCTTAAACTTTGGAATTACAACAGTGACCTTATTTATAGTAGAGTGATTAGTGATTAGGGTTTTAGGCTTCTACAAGATTGTTTCAAACTCCAAAACTATTGGTCAGCTGAATTTGTTGAATTTTACAGCTGGTTTCTTCCTTTTGCTTTTGAGGAAATTGCATGGGTGCTTCCTCTTGATTTTTGTCTTCTTTTGTTGTAGGTGTTGCAGGTGAACGTTGGCTGTTGCAACTTGGTTTTGGTGGGCAACTGGGCTTTGGTGTGCAACTGGGCTTCGGCACATTCATGTTTGCTTTGGGCCTTGTGTTGTTTGAGCCCATCTTCTCATTTACGATGGTTATGTCGTTTTGACTTGTCGTTTGTCTTGACACTGTCTGAACCTTAGCTGATGACAACTCACCTTCTTCCTTCATCTTCTTGGATTCAACTGTGTTCATCACATATCTGCTTATAGGCCCCCTCAAACTTGGCGTAGGTGGTAGATTGACGCCGAGTTTGAACCTGAGAGATGTGAAGGCTTCTGTCGGAAGAGATTTTGTGAAGATATCCGCAATCTGGAGGTGAGAATGTATGTGCTTGACCACAAGCGTTCTCAATGCTACTCGTTCTCGCACATAGTGGTGATGTAGCTCAAAATGTTTAGTTCTCTTATGAAACGCAGGATTCGCAGTGAGATATACTGAGGAGAGATTGTCGCAGTAAAGTTCCAGAGTTGTGAGCAAAGGAATTCCCAGATCCTTGAGAACTGAGCTAAGCCACAAAATTTCAGAGGCTGCATCAGACATGGTTTGATATTCTGCTTCAGTGGAGCTTTTTGAGACTGTCTGTTGTTTCTGTGAAGACCATGAGATAAGATTTGTTCCAAGGAATGTACAAAATCAACCAGTGGATCTCCGAGTAAGCTTACAACATGCCCAATCACTGTCACTGTATGCCCGAAGAGTACAATTCGTGTCCTAATTGAAGTTGATGCCCATGGTGATGGTTCCTTTCACATATCGCAGGATCCGCTTTAGTAACTTGAAATTAGCAGTTGTTGGTTTATGCATCTTTTGACAGACGAAATTCACTGCAAACTGTATGTCTGGTCTAGTAAGAGTTAGATACTGGAGTTTACCAGCTAGACTTCTGAAATAACTTGGATTTGAGAAGCTTTCTTCTTGTGCATGGACCTTATCGAGTTGAAGAGGCAGTGGAGTAGTCACAGGTGCACAGTTTGTCATAGCAGCAACTGCCAACAGGTCCTCTGCATACTTCTGTTGAGAGAGAAAAAGACTTCCAGGGTAGAATTGAGCCTGAATGCCAAGAAAGTAATGAAATTGTCCCATATCCTTCATCCGGAACTGTGTGTTCAGAGCAGCAAGAAGATAGTTTAATGTTGCTGAGTCATTGCCAGTAATTACCATGTCGTCAACATAGAGCAAAAGGATGATGATAGCTTTGTTTTATATATAAACAAACAAAGAAAGATCTGGTATACTGCAGGTAAAGCCAAACTCAAGGAGGTAAGTGCTAAATTTGTCATACCAGGCCCTAGGTGATTGTTTTAACCCGTATAGAGATTTGTGTAGATGGCAAACATGAGTTGGTTTTGTAGGATCAACGTAACCTACAGGTTGAACCATATACACGTCTTCTGTGAGATCACCGTGGAGAAAGGCGTTCTTCACATCCATCTGCTTAATGTCCCAGTTCATAATGGTGGCAATATGGAGAATTGACCTCACTGTAGCAGACCTGACTACAGGACTATACGTCCTCAGGCAATCTATCCCTTCCTCCTGATTAAATCCCTTGGCTACTAATCTAGCTTTCAGCTTGTCTAAAGTTCCATCTGCATTCAACTTTGTTCTAAACACCCATTTACACCCTAATACGTGCATGTCATGTGTTAAAGGAACAAGAGACCAAGTATTTGTTTCCTTACAATTTGATATCTCTTCATCCATTGCAGATGTCCAGCCTGGATCTTTGAGAGCTGCAGTAACAGTTTGGGGCTCAGGATAAGCAACCTTGTGAGTTAGGAGTGCGTATGTGGGGTTTGGCTTTCTTATGCCAGCTTTTGATCTGGTAATCAGTTGATGACTTGGTTGTGGAGTGATTTGCACTTCTTGAGATGTACTAGATTGTTGTTGTTCTGTTCCTATGTCAGGTTCTCCGTTATCTGTGGTTGGAAGTGAGTCAGGAGGGCTTGGTGCTGCAATGTTATTCGTCCTGTCTAAAGATGATTCAAAGCTGTTGCCTATAGGATCAGGTTCAAAGCCTGCCGTACACCCAGAACTTTGATCACCAGTAGCAGTAGACAACGTTGGAGCAGACCATGACTTTTGTAGAGGATCTTGCAAGATAAGTGTTGGTTCATTAGTAGTCTGACTTGAGGATTGACTCTGCATTGTTGACTCTGTAGCTAAGGTAGTTGACTCTGCATTGTTGTTCTGTGTAGGTAAAAAACTCTTTTGCTATGCACTAGACAGGGTGTGCCTAAAGACAGCTGAGATGTTGTCAGGCTATGAAAGGGAAAGAGATCTTCATCAAAGAGCACATGTCGACTGATATAAACACGGCCTGTTGTAGGTAATAAGCATCTGTACCCCTTATATTTTTCATTGTAGCCTAGAAAGATGCACTTTAGTGATCTTGGATCGAATTTATGTTGTGCATAATCCCTTAACATGGGATAACAGGCACATCCAAAGACTCTGAGTGAAGTGTATTCTGGTTTATGACCAAACATAACTTCATAAGGACTTTGATTGTTGGCGTGTACTGAAGAAGGAAGGATGTTGCTAAGGAAGTTAGAGCTGAAGAATGCTTCAACCCAGTACTTAAGAGGAGTATTGCTCTGGAACATCATTGACAGTCCTAGTTCAGTTAAGTGCCTGTGCTTCCTTTCAGCTAGACCATTCTGCTGTGGTGTATGAGGGCAGGACACCAACTGTTGTATCCCATGTGTTTGTAAGTGATTCAAGAACTTTCTACTAGTAAATTCTCCGCCACCATCGCACTGAAAACTGCCAATCTTTGTTGAAAATTGATTTTCTAATAACGATTGAAAAACAGTGAATACTGTAAAAAAAGTCTAATTTCAGCTTGAGTGGATACAACCAACAGTATCTCGAGAAATTATCTATGAAAATGACATAATATCTAAACCCTTGCACTGACATTATTGGTGCAGGTCCCCAGAGATCACAGTGAATCCTTTGCAGAGGCTTGTTGGTGACAGTGGTAGAGGGAGCAAAAGGTAATCTTGAACTTTTCCCAAGCTGACATGCTTCACATATCTTCTTAGTACTTTTATTGATGATGATAGAGTTTATTTTGAACAGGTGCTGAAGGACTTGAGAGTTAGGATGGCCAAGCCTTCTGTGCCAGATGTTTTCTGAAGCAGATTGTTATCTATTGGAGTAGAAGGCATGGATAGGTGTGTCCTTCAGAACATAAAGCCCATTACTGTGGCTTCCCAGAACCAGCAATCTCTTTGTGGCCTTATCATGAACACGTACGTCATCACAATCAAATTCAAACGAGCAAGGATAATCATGGGTAAGCTTAGACACAGACAATATAGATTTAGCAATGTTAGGGCATACTAAAACATCCTTTAGTGGTAGCTTACTAGAGTTTGCTGTGATGCTTGATGATCATGTGTGTGTTATTGGCAAGAACTCCCCATTACCGACCATTACTGTATCTGATCCGGCATAAACATGTGCTTGTTGCAGGTTGTGTGGAGAGTTTGTAACATGTGCTGAAGCACCAGTATCTGGGAACCACTCATGTTCAGAGTTTTCAGTCACATATGTGATCCTCATGGCAGTGAGAGCAGAAGGTAACTCTTCATATTGGTTGCTATTATCAAATATGTGCCAACATTTCAAAGCAGGGTGGCCTACTTTACCACAAATCTAACATATTGGTCTATTTTTATTGCCAGAAGCAGTTAAGGATCCCGTGCTTGGTGAGATTTGTTGGTGAATGCCTCTGCCACGTGTTGAGAAGTTGCCTCTGCCTCTGGTTTTTCCAAAAGAGTTACCTCTACCTCTGAAGTTGCTTGATCTATAAGTATTGAAAGCCATGTGAGCAGAGATAGTGGTAGCGGCATCATAACTAATCAGACGATTTGCATAGCTTGTCAGTCTAGGAATAACATCCTCAAGAGTGGGTAGAGGAAAGCTATCCATAGATCCTTCAATAGACGTCTTGATGGGTTCATATTCACGCCCTAACCCATGTAGAGCTGCAAATATCTTCATCTTTTCATTCACTAGGCTGCCAATGGAAGCCAACTGCTCACAGATCTCCTTCAGCTCTTTCAGGTAATCTGACATGGATTTATCTAGCTTCTCCATTGTTTGTAGCTTCCTTTGTAGTTCAAACAGTCTTGATGATGAAACCTTGTTGAAGTACTTTCCAAGAGCTGACCACACATCTTGTGATGTGACTGCAGAAATCACCTCCCTGAGTATGTCTTCAGTATGGGATCCTAGAAGCCATGCCTTTACCACCTGATCTGACCTGTGCCAGGCATGATAGTCTGGATTTGGGACCTCAGTTGTGATGCCATCAATGTTTGGAACATGAATCACTTGTGAGGGCTTTCTGGTTGCTCCAGTGACAAAGCCTAGCAGATTCTGACCAGATAAGAAGCTTTCAAATTGAGACTTCCATAGGAGGTAATTTCTTCCTGTGAGTTTCACTGTCACACAATTAGAAATGTTGAGAACAGGAGGAGTGTAGAGCTCTAATGCTTGTTCCATAGCTCTGATACCATGTAAAGATGCTATGATTTAAGCTTAGAAATTTATCTCATTTTATTTCACTCTCTTAAACTTTAGGATTACAACAGTGACTTTATTTATAGTAGAGTGATTAGGGTTTTAGGCTTCTACAAGATTGTTCAAAACTCCAAAACTATTGGTCAGCTGAATTTGTTGAATTTTACAGCTGGTTTCTTCCTTTTGCTTTTGAGGAAATTGCATGGGTGCTTCTTCTTGATTTTTGTCTTCTTTTGTTGTAGGTGTTGCAGGTGAACGTTGGTTGTTGCAACTTAGTTTTGGTGGGCAACTGGGCTTTGGTGTGCAACTGGGCTTTGGTGTGCAACTGGGCTTCGGCACATTCATGCTTGCTTTGGGCCTTGTGCTGTTTGAGCCCATCTTCTCATTTACGATGGTTATGTCGTTTTGACTTGTCGTTTGTCTTGACACTGTCTGAACCTTAGCTGATGGCAACTCACTTTCTTCCTTCATCTTCTTTGATTCAATTGTGTTCATCACATATCTGCTTATAGGCCCCCTCAAACTTGGCGTAGGTGGTAGATCGACGCCGAGTTTGAACCTGAGAGATGTGAAGGCTGCTGTCGGAAGAGATTTTGTGAAGATATCCGCAATCTGGAGGTGAGAAGGTATGTGCTTGACCACAAGCGTTCCCAATGCTACTCGTTCTCGCACANACAACGAATTCATCCCTCAGTCTCTTGATATTGGCCTCTTGATTTGGAGTTTTTCAGGATTGACTTGGCTCTTTGTTTGTTTTGTGTACGACAGGTTCATGTGTGCTCTTTATGTGAGGCACCATGTAAGTGTTCGTAGCAGGTTTCCAAAATTTTTTGCCCTGTTTTTATAAATTGGTGTGTTAAAAAAAAAAAAAACTTTGTGTCACATTAGTTGTTAACCGAGAGCATGAACTGATGTCAAACTATGTTCGGTCCGTAGGATTGAGAATGTATACTTAGATCCGCAAGAACATTATAGTCCTATAGGACTTCAGCCGGACTTCACATTGAACCCGAAAAAATAAAATTGTTTGTTCATCAATTATATTCACTCGGTCTTTTTTTTGTTAAGGGCTTGTGATTTTTGAACTGATCCAAGATTAATTTACAAGGATCATACTCGGAATGATATTTAGCACCGGACTAGGACCCAACCTAAACTAATTAGGATCGAAGTCTGACTGACATTTAGCAACTTAGAAAAGAAAAAGTCGAGTTAAGCGGGGCACACCAACTATATCGGGCTACGACTGAACTATATCGTTGACATCTCTACTTTAATTTACCAATAACAATTCTCCAATATTTTAAACTATAGGTGATTGTTGAGTACTGGATATTCAAACTTAATATTCGTGATTTGTTCTATTATGTCCAGATCTACAATTGGTATTGGTTAATTTCTTGTCTCCTTACTATTCAATTCTTACATTTACAATTGGTATCAAGGATTTCCAGATAAACATGAGCACACCTAAAAACTTACAAAAACACATTAGCTAATGCGAGAAACAGATTGCCAATTTGATTCCAGCATTTTTTTTTAACTAAAACTAGAATTAATTCTTAATAAATTCAATATATATTCTTAAACAGTTATGTAGAGTGGTATTATTCACTTTTTATTCCGTATTGTATTTATCAACGCACATCAAATAACCTTTTTATTTTAGTTTTGTTGTATCAATACATTTTTTCTTATAAAAATAATTAATATGCACACACGTAAATATCGATGCTGGGTCTATATATATGCTAATATGGCAATTATTATTTGCTTACCAATCAACTTGACGGTGGCGGCGGTGGCTGCTTATGTGGCGGAATTTGCGGTGCATATGAAGGACTTCGTGGACTTCTTGATCCACGTACTGGTATCAACTTCTTTCTCCACTCTATATAATTTATGATAATAAAAAAATAATTAAAAATAAGTTTTTCCATGCATGAATTAATTTTTTTTAAATCCGTACTATTAACAAAATTAATAAAATATGTAGTTATTGTTTCTTTAAAAACATTGTTAAAATTAGCATAAACACTTATTATATGTTTCAAAGAAAAGATAAAAGTTAACCAGTTTAAAATTTTTGATTTGAGTAAAAAAAATCCCAAAAGTAAGATGAAAAAAAAACTAATTAGGTTTTTTTCGGTCTTCCATAAAATTTACTGAACCCAAAAAAAAACTTCGGTTAACATCATAGCTTTTTGAAAAAATTATCATATTAAATATAGTTTGCTAGAAGATACATGCATGCAGAATTGAAACCATATTGAACCATACCATCTCCGTTTGGTTTCTATATCTTGAGAAGACTAAACTTGCATGCGCAAATATATGTTCAATTTATGAAAATCATTAGCATATGTGTCGAGACTAACCTGACGATGGGCGTGATTTTTGTGGAGACGCAAGAGCGAAGTCGTTAGAGCATGAGACCAAAATAATCACTATAAGGAAGAACACAAGTCCCAATTTCGAAAGACTCTTCTTTGCCATCTCTCTTTACGTCGTTGTTAATTTTGCTAAACCTCTTGATCCGATACTCTTGTTTTAACCATGCGAATGGTTAAGTCCAAGAAATCACATTAAAAGCCGGAGAAAAGAAAGAGAAAAAAACATTAAAAAAACTGACTTTTCATAGTGATTCATTTAGTAAAAAAAAAAGACATTAACAAACGCGTATGGTAAATATTTCAGCAATGACACAATAAAACGAAGACTAACTAAGCAAAGTATGACTTTTCTTGGTTACTCGTTTTAATCAACAATGACCTAAGCAAACAAATAAATTATGTAACAATTGACAATTCGTGGGGTTCTTTAACGCTCTCCAAAAATCCATCAAAACGTAAGATGGTAATTAAAGGAATATTTACCAGACTTAGCGTAATTTACATATGAATGTAATAACATTATCATTGGTGGAGAGATAAATTTTGGATATTAATTAAGAACCGATCAATAGCGGTCTGTAGCAACTGGATGACTAATAGAACACCCAAAAAAGGAGTTTTCTGAGTTATCACATAAAAGACAAATACATTCATAAAAGATAGGTTTCGAGTTTTGTAAACTGTTCAAAATCTAGGGAGAATGTTGATGAATGCGACCACCACCATGTCCACTGCTTGACGGTCCTGTAAAAATGTCTCCATTTGGCTTATATATACTCACCAATCTCCTCCCTATAAAATATTATCTATGCATTAATATTTATACATAATGAAAGATAAGAAAATAGTAAATGTCGAGAAGTAAAGTATACAATCTAATCTAACGAATAAGAAAAATAATGTACATAAGTTGATGATGCCATAAAAATAATAAGAAATCCTTATCCAAATGCTATTAGGTAAATCACAGCATCTTTTATTCTCCACTTCTGTTTGAAACCAAAACCATATATTATATATATATGCAGAACACACAAAATTAAGAAAATTTCCAAATAAAGCAAGAAAGAAAGCAGTTTAAAATTGCCAAATTCCTGTTAACAGATTAGTTTTTGTAAGAAAACACATATAAAATAAAATAAAATTTTTTTACTAAAAGGAACTTGTAATTATTTGATTTTTCACTTCGTGCAAAAACACTTACTTGTAATAGCATATATTGCAAATTATACATTCACATCTATATTCCTTTCGATGAATCATTACGCAAGTATATATATGTTCTTATGAACTATTACATACGTTTGTATACTGGCCAAAAACTAAGGAGAGGAATGTTGATGAATGTGACAACCACTGCTTGAAAGATAAAGAAACTCATCAATCTCCTCCCTACAAGAGAGTATCCATTCATTAATATTTATATATAACCAATATGTAAAATAGTAAAATATAAAATCGGAAGCATAGTGGATAATTTGTATTTTATTGATTGATTTTAAAGTTATGAATTATGAGTACCGTGTTGTGACCACCACCACGTCTACTTCTTGATGGTGGTGTTTTTACTGCAGCATTGGGCTTATAATCCGTCATCATTCTCCGCCCTTCATTTTTAAGATATTTATTCTTATATATAACAACGACATTATAGACCAGATGTTTTATAAGAAAATAAGTTAAAGCATAATGAGTCAAATCAAACAATTAAAATCTTTACCATAATATTGATTGGTTGTAATTTGTAAGTGTCCCGGTACTTTAGGTTCTGGAAATAGCATCGACAAAATATATGCTTTATTAACTGAAGTTTCTATATCAAAATCTAGGTTAATATAACTGTGTGTTTTGCCAGAACTAACATTAACTAATTGCTGACGAAAAAACTAGTATTATATACAGTATTGATGACTCAAATCTCAAATGGAAAAAATGTCAAAAAAAACATTAACTTACGCTTTTGGTTGAAAAAAAACATAAACTTTCACTTGTACATATTAAATCACAAATTTTTATTGACTTTACATTTAAATCACAAACTTTAATTGACTTTACATTTAAATCACAAACTTTGTTTGACTAAGCTATTTGAGGTATGCCGTTAAATATTTAAATGGATCTGTTGGACGGATACTTAACGGCATGCCTCAAATGGCTTTGTTGCTTTCTAGTGATCTTTCTTTGTATTTTACTTTTAATGTTATTACTGAAATTAAAGTATATATATATATAAAGGTTACAAGCAGCCGACATCCTAAGCCCATTAAATCTTTAAACCAGTACAATTAACAAAATCCTCTATATGAGCTTACGAGTGTCTGAGGTTTTTCAACACTCTATATAGCTATATGATTTTGGATTATCCCAAGACCTTTATTTTGTAATTAATGGCGCTTATACTTATCACTGTGTATTATTTATTTTTTTCCAACTCTTTTTTGTTTTACATTTTTGTTGATACCGAGTAAAAATAAAAAGTAGAACGGCAGACGTTCTTTATTGAAGAGCTGTAAAGTTGGCAGTTTACAAGTACATGATCGGAATACTACAAGTTTGGACGAGCGTATTTCTATTTTACAAGTTTAAGACGAGTTGAATAGTTTTACAAGATAAGATGAACTAGGTGTTCGGTCTAACTAACTATTTGGCGAGGCTTTTTATGTTTCTTTTAGTGTGAGTGGTGTTGTTTTCAAAAAGGATCTTTTCTACTGCTCATGATTTCCCTTTTTATAGGGAGGTGAAAGGGCATTTGCGGATTTGGCCGTTTCGGGGTTAATTCCGTCCGTACCCTTACTTTTTGCTGAAAAACCGAGCCTTCGGTTTTCTACTGAGCATGATTCCAAGTTTGAGTTTTGAGTGGAGAGGTCGAAACCCATATTCAACAACTCTATGTATAGGTATTTTCTTTTAGCGTACTTAATGTGAATGTATTATTAATCAAAAGCTGAAACATCGGCTTTACTGTAAATTTGTGGTTACTAAATATATATATGTATATATAGTGAAAATCTATATTCAGTCTATGCTAATTTCATCATATATAATTAAAAAGGAAATTTGATATTTTAGATAAAATGTACATATAGCTTATTGAGATAGGAACATAATCTTATACATACTAGTGCGTTTTCAAAAACTGTTATTTTCAAAGTATGGTGATGGTGTTGGTGACAACAGCGATGGCCGCGAAGATCGTCACCCTAATGACAACAACGAAGATGATGTAAATGGATTTGTAATTAAATGGATTATATTTATTAAAATTAACCTAAAGTAAATAAAAGAGTGCTTAAAGAAAAAATAGATTTGGTTTTATTTTTAATATTCAATAAACAAATCAAACTTTAAACCGAGCCAACATTTTGTCTCAGCACTATCATTTTTTATATATAATTGAATATCAAAATGTTGGTATCTTTTATATAAAATACCTATATATGTATTAGTTAAGAATTAAAATTAAAATTTAGACAATAATTATTAAAATTAGAAATTCACTTACCGGAGGTAGTGGTACAGTATTTTGGATGATATCAGTATATTTACTAGTGAATTTATGAAAATATCAAAACAATGAGGATATATGTCAAGCCTTGACCGGTTAATTGGAGTAACCCTCGTCGAGAAGCAAGAACAAAATCAATTTTGCCATCTCTCTTTCTTAATTTGTGAAATCTCTGGATTCAATACTCTTATTGTTATCCTTACGCAAATGATGTTGAATATATATTCTTGTGTTTAAATATCTATATGTAATTTTAATCTATATGGATAGTTCAATGATTATTATTTTTTTTTTCCTTTTTTATCGTTTGTTACATTATCATCAAAAATATTTGATCTAATTCTATTACAAATAACTATCAATTGATCGAATCTAACTACACGTAACATATATGATTATGACAAACGGTTCTACAAACAACTTCATCAACATGTAATTCTTCCCTCAACACTAGGATCTCCAACTAACGATTCTTGTATAAATCATATCTAAGATGGACAGCTTTACCCTAAAACACAAGACTACAATAGATGGTTCTGCCAGCATCACTTTAATTTTTTTGATGAGATTTACATTAATTAATCTATGTTGTATAACTTTGACTATAAGTATAGTAAGATAAAAAAAAAATGTTGAGAAAAATTATGGGCTTAATACGTCAGCACCAATGACTCTCTTTAATTTTAATATATAGAAGATATGGACATGTTCAAGTGTAAATTTGATGGATCGATCTGGTTTGTACTTGATCGATCCAATTCGAATTTGTTTGCGATTTAAGTCAATTTAGAACAATTTGCCCAATCAGCTATGACAATTATTATCTTTTGTCAAATAAACAAATTCATCACATATATTTTTAAAAAAATCGATATTGTAAGTATAGTTATCAATGATTCCAAACATCACAACATAATCCATTCTTCTCAAGAACTGTTGTCCTCAAAGTCCCGGTGCGGGTGACAACAATGAAGGTGGTGGTGATGATGGAGAAGGCGACGGTGGTATATCTCTTTTCCTAGCTCGTTGGCTTATTATTGCTGGTCGTGTCGTGATCATCATTCTTCTCCATTCTGATTATAAATCATAATTTAAAAAGTTAAGTATCATGTCTTTAAAAAAGAACTCATAAATATTTATCAAAATTAGCAACTTTTTTTTAACAACTTAAAAACTTTTTATATCTTGTCAACAGAAGGGTATCTAATAGGGTATCTAATCTGATTTAACTAAGCCAAACCAAACTATAAAGACTAAACCGAAAGAAAGAAAAAAAAAATCAATATGGTTTTATTTTCTTGTATCCAAAGTCAATACAAACAACAATCAAATCAAAACTGAGCAAAATATTGGATTCAGCACCCTAGTTTTTTTTTTCTGGGATTTATATTTTTGGATATTTCAAGGTCATTCTACTCTTAACTAAATAACATATATATATAAATTATTGAAAAACAGAAATTAGAAAATATGGATCTAATTATTAGAACCAGCTCTAACCGATTAATGGGTGTATCTCTTGTGGCTGTGCAGAAGCAAGAGCATAGTTGATGGAGCATGACACCAAAAGAACAACTAAAAGCACTTTAAGCAAGAACACATTTCTTAAATTATTTGCCATCTCGTTTTATTTAAGCTCCAACGAAGAGAAGTTCAGCAAAACATTTGTCGCATTATCAACTATTTTCGCCTTTTCGGGATGAAACATTTATTGCTTATGATGTCAGTGTAGAATTTGACAAAGTCCAAAAAAGACCAAAAAATAGACCAATAGTTCACGAAGAATATCTAAACACGACTACAAATTTCAAAATCATGAGTTGCTAGCTTTTTTTTCTTTATGACAAATAATTATATTAATGTATTTTTAAATTATCATTGTTATGAAATATTATATGGATATTCATTAAAAGCCACTACAATATTTAAGATAACTTCTGGTACGAATATAAGTTTTTGAATGAAACTCCACCTCGACGAAATATACATCCACATCCATGTTCGTACCCACTTTATAGTCATTTCTTTGGCCAATGTTATTGGTGTGGTTTTTCTCATCCTCAATATAAAATGTCACATTCGCTCGGGAATGAACTATAACTAGTTGGGCATGATCATTCACGAAACTTCACCAATTGGTCAATATTTTGCCCAACTACGAAGTGACAAGGTATTATGTCTTCTCGACAACATTGTTAAGTATAGTGTTCTTTTTCTAGATTTTGTGCATCAATGCCCAAATGGTATTCTCTGCACATAATATAAACTTAACATAGCTTAAGTTATATTCACTTACAGACTTAAAGTCATGAGGTCTTAGATACAACCACTATAACGAGATTTAGGTAATAACACATTTTATTGATTAGATTGCTCCCAATAACTTGTATATACTCGGTCTTGAGACTCTCATGTATGTGATGACAAAGAGATATAATCACGAAAGTGTAACAAATTACATGTTGGATAAATAAAGACTATCATAGTTATCCTATATATTAAGTCGAGACAAAATAGTGATCTTATTAAACAAATGTGTTTGATCCATAAAGAACCTTTTAAGCACATTCGTTTAGTAGCCCAATAATTGTATCATCATTTGATGTGCATAAAGATCCCTTTCGTCCTCGGAAAAATATCGAAAATCCAACATATGCGAGATGATTGTGATATATTACATAAGGCTAACACTGACGACTATATAAAAACAAAATCAAATCACTATCAAAATATTTAATTCTTAGACATGGTTACTAATATTATTATTTAAAATAAACATGCCTATTGAATTGAGTATCATGTCTTAGTTTAGGCATCGACATAGAGGAACTCTATAGTAAAAATATGTATACGTTGTCAGCTTCTTTTCTTAAAAGCCAAACTTAATACTATCAAACAGCGTATGTTCCAGCAGAATTATACATAGATAACCAAAAAAAAAAGGAAGCTGCTCTCTTTGTTTTCTTTCTTTCTTCGTACATCTGCCTTTTAGATTCGTCGTAGCGAAGCCAACCTCTTCTCAAGCTCATCCACTTCACTTGTATCAGAGCTGCAAGTTAAAACTAAAGATTAGATTTATTTCTTTCTTTACTGTGGTTTTGATTTGACCAAACTTTTATATATGACATGAGCTCACTTGTTGTTAGTAGCTGCAGTGGAAGTGGGAGGAGCTGCGGTTTTTGTAGCAATCCGACCTTTCGGAGCTGAAGATAACTGTTTAAAACAAATGAAAGAGAAGACAGATTTTAGTTTTTGACTAACCTGAGAAACCGAAAAAGAAGAAATGAATTTGCCTTAAGTGCAGAGAAACCTGACCTGAGATGCGCCAACACCAATCTCATCAAGAACTTGGTTAGTGAGATCTTCTGTTTCTTCTTCAGCCTCATCTTTGTCAAGTGTTTCATCAATTGCTTCTGACATCATCTCTATCTGCAAATTCAACAACAAAGAAACATATCAAATGCTCCTGTCAACTAATTTGTACCAGTTGCTAATTGGATAAAGTGAGCTCTTAAGATTAAGAGATGTATTTGTTTACCGTCATGTCTAGCTGTGCAGACTGCTTCTGGAAATCCTTAATCACCTTGGCTTGTTTCGTTGGTGCCATTTGCTGAAAATGTAAAGTAGGAATGAAGTTAAGTGTTATGAATTACTATGTACCTAGTTCAGAAACTATTGTGGTTTCTATAGGTTCATCAGAATATCGATGAAAATTCAGTATTGAGAATTAAAACAAACTTTCATTACCTTGTTCATTGCAACCATAGCTTTGGTAGCACCTTTCATGCCAGATGAAATTGAAGTGCTTGCATACAGAGCCTAATGAAAGTTAAGAAAAGTAAATTTATATTAACACCGGAGTATTCTAATTGAACTATTAATTTAGCTGATGTGAATTTGAGGAAGTAAACCTGTGTATGAGTAGTTACACCCCTAATTTGAGCACGGCTTCATTGTAAGTTGGTAATCTGTTGCCTCAATCGAACAAGTTGACGAGCTAAAATCTTTGTGGCCGCCTATGAATAATCAACAGTCCAGAGATTAAGTTAACAATGAAGTTCTAAGCTGAAATTGGAAGAGAACAAAAACTGTTTTTTCGCAAGAAAGGGGTTCAAATGGAGACTTGCCTCATTTCCAGTCTTAGCCGTTTTCTTGATTTCTGCAACTAGTCTCTTCTCCTAATTGCGATTTAATGTTAGCAAAGGATATGTATCTAAAAGAAGCTCAAAGTCTAATTAACCTACCTCTAATTGAAGAGATGTAATCTCCCGTTCGATACCGACAATGACATTGGATTTAAAGTAAGTTACAAAGAATCAAGCTTAGCTCTATTCTTATTATGTTTTATTTTTTGTATAGTTGAAGACAGAACAGAGGTTAATAAAAGAGTTCATAAAATTAACAACACAATCTCCCAGTATCAAGAGTAGTACGTAATCACTACTAGTTCTTGCCAAATTCAACACTTTCGATTACGAGAACCGCAAAATCAAAATGTCTCTTTGATAACTCTGGTTTCAAATAGACAGAATGATGCAGCGAAACAAACAAGAGCATAAGAAATTGCCACTAAGCTAGATTAACCAGAGACAAAAACAACATCTCAATGAAGTGGTAGTAAGAAAGTTTCTTCAAACACTAAAATCAATGCATCCATTTAGTTCTTTTACTAACTTAACGATGAGATAAAACGAATTCTCAACCAAAATTGGAAAGGTAAAGCATTCTTTAACCAGGGATTGAGTGAAATCAATCCAGTCCGTTTACTAAGTAGCAATAGAGTGACACAGATCAAACTCCAACAATTTCAGTCATCACTCAAACAAAACACAATCTACTTAAAAATTAAAAATCAAACTTTGCTAGAGATTGGAACCTATACAACATATCTCGTGTAGCCACAGCCATTTCTCTCTTACTGGTACGAAGAGCATCTGTGGGAATTAGAGAAAAAATCACAACTTTTCAATACAATCAAAAAGCAGGATTGCAAAATTCACATAATAACTAAATCAGAACAACTTACTATTTTCCAATTTCGAGCTTCCGCATACTTAAATTACACATCTAATTAAGGTATCTATCTACCCTTTTATGGATAACAAGAACCCAGAAAAATTCAGACCTTGCCCACACAGTAAGATTCAATTCTGAACACAACTAACATTTAAAGGTCCTATTTTTTTTTTTTTTTTTTTTTTTTTCTTTTTTAATTTATTTCATTCCTCGCAATTTAGCAAGAGATGAAGAAAAAGAAAGAAAACACAGAAAACTAAAATCTCTGAGGAACAATGTAAGCAAAGTTTTCAGCTTTTTCACCTTTGGGAGTGGTCTTCTTCTTGAAGATGTTCATGGCGATTTATCTTCTCTCTTCTCAAATCGAGATAGTGGACAGTCAAGAAAACAAAACCCTTTACGTTCGTGTTTATGAAAAACCCTAAATAAGAGAAAAGTGATCTGAGCGAGGATGAGAAGAGGCAAAAGTTGTGTGCTTTTAGCTTCTCTCTCTCTTTGTCTCTCTTTGTGAGTGTGAATGTGTAAATGGAATGTGTCAGAGCGTGCCTTAATACAATAATAAAAAAACGGTACTTTGGAACT
Organism: Crucihimalaya himalaica; assembly: GCA_004349715.1. NCBI lineage: Eukaryota > Viridiplantae > Streptophyta > Magnoliopsida > Brassicales > Brassicaceae > Crucihimalaya > Crucihimalaya himalaica. The sequence continues at coordinate 2,527,041 of SMJT01000015.1, forward strand.
AGCCGTTACAGAGTCCAGATCCTACTAAATTTCTTCTTTTTATCCATTTCTTAAATTAATTGTTTTCAGATTTGTGTTTTGTAAGAGTGGGAAATACTCATAGGATCTCTCATCGATATAATATTATTTGTTTTATTTTAGAGAAACTTGAATTTCTTTTTAATTTTGTGTGACTATTGGTGAGTGACGTCTTATTAATATAATATTATTATTTTAATATAATTTAATATTATAGAGTAATTTTAATATATAGTTTAAAATTATGTATAATAGAGCTTGTAAGATATCTAATTTTATTTTAAAATTTATAAAAAGATATAAACTATTTAATTAAGATTTAAAGTTTTTAAAAATTTTGATTTATTACAATAAAATATGAACAAATTATAAAATGACATGTGTTAGATATGAGTCTCTTTTATGGGTCTCTCAATAGTTCTCATTTGAAAACCGATTCTTAGCAATTCTAACCATTCTCTTTTAAAATAATAATATTATTTTCTTTTTTTATTTATTTTAAATTTGAAAATTCATATGAGAGACTACCAATGCAGATGGTCTAACTATGTTAAACTCTAGTCAGTGTAGAAAAATGGATGATTATGATGCTAAACGAATTGAATAAATGATAATTTACAAAATACACACCAAAACAACTTCTATTTGCATTATTTGCCAAAGTCAAAGTAAACTTCCATAAAATAGCCATTGAGTGATTTTTTGACAACTAAGCCCATTAACCGAACCATATGCAACTAAGGTGCTACAGTACACTTATTTTGCTATCTAGGCACTACAATAGTCTACAAAAAAAACACAAATATGATGTGATTGTTTACACTTTCTTTTGTTTTCACATTTTTCACATTTCACTTTTATAATTTTTTAAAAATTTTGTTCTTTAAATTTTAAAAGTTATTTTTTCTTTCTTTTAAGATCTATTTTCCTATTTTTTATTTCTATTTTTAATTATAGTTAAGTTTTTTACTTTTAATTAATTATATTATTGAAAACGATTACATATATGCATTACCATATATTTATGTGTACGTACACGGTAATAATTAGTGTGTTTATGTGTACGTACACTATTACTTCATGTACGTCTATCAGTACGTCATATATGTGCCCATCAATATTAAACTAACCATAAAATACTTATCGAGAATGGAATCAACATCAAAGAAGAAGAGATATTTAGGAAGATAATATTATTTGGGGGGGGGGGGTGTTGGTGCATTTAGTTTTTCTATTAAGTCGTTTACCGATGAATATAATTGTAAAGATGTTGGAAGAAAGCTTTGATGCCCATGAAGTCTCTTATAAGTCTGATTTGCAACAGATGTCAACAGCGTAGCTTTCTGAATCGTTTAAAATTTCATGAGAGAGTTCAATCATTTATGATGTATAATTTGACCTATAAACTGGAAATTGCAATCTTAAAATTTGTAAGCAAACCAAAGTAGTGCAATTGTTACTGTTATTCACATAATTAAAATTATTTAAATAATCATCTCACTCTAACTTATTCACATTATTATGATCAATAAAAATAAAATAATTATTTTTATTTCTTTTCTATATATATATATATATATTTGCACTGTTAGATAAAAGTTTTGTCGAGAATGCAATTAACATAAAAGAAGAAGTGATATTTATGAAGATGAAAATAGTTGGTTTGTGGAAGTCTTCATATTTAACATTTCAGTGATGAACATAGTTGTAGAGATGTTAGAAGAAAGCTTGGATGCCCTTAAAGTCTCTCATAAGCCTAATTTGCAGCAAATTTCAACATCGCATATTTGTGAATTCTTTGAAATTTCAAGATAGAGTTCAATTTTCTCTGAGGTATAATATGATATATAAACTAAAATTTGCAGTCTTAAAGTTTGCAAGCAAACTAACTTGGTGTGTTTGTTACTATTAGTCACATAAAATAGAACACATGTACATTTTTCATTACAAGATATTATTGCATGTGTATAACTTTTTTTAAAATTATGTTTATCCAATAAAAATCAAACTAATCATCTCACTCGAACTTATTCACATTCTTCTGATAATCATCTTGACAAAAGGTAAAACAATTATCTTTTATTTTTTTCCTTTCTACTTTTTGTATTGTAACATTAAATAAGAAAATAATCATAATGCTAAATGGAAATATAGATAATTATAAAAAGGGCAATTCTCGCGGATGCCATGATTTTGTGTTTTTTTGCCAGAAATACCACATGACTCAACAATTTCCATTTCTAACATCTGTTACTAAATAAAATGACAATTATGTCCCTCAATTATTTCATCGATTTATCGTCGCTCCTCAACCCCATCTCTTGATGGATTCTCATCGCCTTGCCTATCGCCGGTCTCTCATTGCCGGTGTCTAATCGCTGGTCTCACGTCATCGGATTCACGTTGCCGGTCTATCATCGATGATATCTTGTTACCGCAATTCTTCTTCTTCCTCGATCACTCTTCGCTGTTCTTCTTCCCCCAATCCCTTTTCCCAACACAACGTATCATTATTCTGTATCCCATGAGTAAGATTTGTTTCCATTTTCACTTGTTATTCTTGTTCTATTGTAGAAATTGTAAAGATTGTAAGATTTGATTTTGAATTTTCTAAATCCCTAAAAACCTTGAATTGCTTATTTTTGCTATTGTTGATAGATTCTAGTCAATTATTTAGGGCTAGTAATCTAGTCACAACTGTCTACAAACCAGAACTTGAGAAGGATCATTGCATTACGTGGAACAAAACGCTTGATTTTGGCTTTTGGAACAAAACTTGAGAAGGGATGCTTCCTCTCATCGTCTGGGCTGCTGGCCTTCAAGTCTATTTCAAGGGTTCTTACATCGAATTTTGAAGCTCATAAATCTTTGATTGTGAACTTATTTCTATAATTAATTTGTGTAGGATCACATGATATGGCTACATGAGCAAGGATCTTTCAAGCAAAAATTCAGAACAATCGATGAAGATGACAACAAGTGATTTATAGCTTCTTTTTATTTAATTTTTATTTGTGCGTCTTGAGGATAATTATTTTTTTATGAAATCTAATCATACATAAAACAACTTGTTATAGGATTCGTGATCTGACTATGTCAAATGGTTATTGACATCAATTTGTGAGTTTTTATTTGCTAGAGATGTCTTTGTGATTGTGAGATTATTTTATTAGCTTTGTGGAGTATTTTAGATGCTTTAATATATTGTGTCGACCATTCTCTGTGAGATTGAATAACAAATTTCAGATACTTGAAAGGGTTGTGGTGAGTCAATATGTTAATATTTGGTCTTCTTACATAAGATTTTTCTTCGTTGAAGCTTGTGTTCAACTCGAAGGTTTTGCTCCATTTCCTTTTTAAGTGCACTGTACTTAGTGTAGATCGCCGAATCACCTAAGTGAGAGGAAGTGTAACTGTAGTTGTGACTTGTGGGATTATATACCAGTCAACTTTTTAAGAACTCAATAACTAGAGCTTGTTTTATATTAGTTATAGATAGTGAAACAAGATCTTGGCTTGGTGTTGTTAAGAAGAAGTGGAAGATTTTGTATTGAGATTTTTATATATTTCTTTTGGAATTTTTTTCATTGCTATCAAAATTTTGAAGCTTAGAAGCATTATCTTCTAGCTTCTTTCGTAGATTATGTGTAAGGCTACTAAAGGAGCTTCATCACTAGAATACCCCAAAACAGATTGTTTAGGTTTCACAGTTCACACGAACGGTGTCGTTTCCTAATAAACATCGTCTCAAGTCTCAACCATCCAGTGTATTAGAAAATAGATTTATTGATTTTAATTTTAGGAAGCATTGTATAAGACCTTCCTAAAACATATTTACTAAGTTCATGATTATAGCAAGGACATGGTTAAGATTTTTTAGATAAACAACACCATTTGTTTTAACTTTTTTCCTATGTTTTTATGTTGCATATGGAGATTACTCATAAGTAAAAGAGTAAAGAAGGAGGTGAAGTCATGAACCAAAGTTCGATCTTAAGTGTTTTACTTCACCCGAGGTTTGTTGTTGTAATTCATGCTTTTTTTTGGAATTTCATTCACAGGTTAATATCATGGGGTTTCTCATAGAAAATGTTGATTGGATTAAGCCTTGTTGAAAAATTTAAGAAACATTGTTTAAAATTTAGGAAAGGATCTGTAAATTTTAAAAAGATCTTACTAAAACGGATTTTATGAAGTATTTTGTAAATAACCAATGTTGTGTCTATGATATCTTTGAAGTGTTTCTTTACAAAACAGAACTACTTCGTGTCTTGTGTTGGCCGGAGAAGTGCGTGACATCTTTGATGTATTTCATTTTAATGTGGGATTTTTTTGTTGATTTCAGGAGAAAAAGAAGAATCAATGTAAGAAAGTTGAGAATGTTGTTCCAACGAAGAAACACAGAGTTGATGATGAACAACAAGTTCCAAGCTGGAGCACCCGACTAACTCCATCAATGCCAACCATCACTCCATATAGAGCACCAAAAAACTCTGTGATAGCTGTGTAGATTAGTTTTCTAGTTTTCAAGATGGGTTTGTATTTTGATTCAGAAGAATTTAGGGTTTAGAGATAGTTTTGTATATAATCATTTAGGAAGGAGTCATTGAAGTTTAAGATGTTGTGAATGTTTTGGAAAAGATTGGGCCTACACTTTATGTGAGATACCCAATTTAATAATCATTTAGGAAGGTGTTCTTGAATGTTAGGAAGACATTCTTAAAGAATTGGGTTACCTTATAATTAAAAAAAAAAAAAAATTGGGTACACACGCCTACCAGGGTTTGAACCAGCGGTCTTATTTATTTTAGTTAGAGCGTGTAACCAATAAGCCAAGATTTCATTCATCTATAGTGTAACATTATATATAAATATATATACAAGAATCAGATCCATCGAAAAAATAAAGAAAAAAAAATTGGGCATACAAGCTTACAGGGATTTGAGCCCGAGAACTTGTGTCTGACCAATAATCTAAGCCTTTAATTCGAGTATATATTGAGGCAATATCATAAAAGCAAAATGATTTAGCTATGTGGCATATGTAATCCTCTACCATATCTTTTAAATGTTTAATATAACCATCCCATTTAACTTACAAACTGCCACCTTCTCCGTAAACATTACCAAACAAAAAGAGTATAGATGCATATCATATGATCAAATCCACAAGATTTCAGTTTCAAGTTAATCTTTAACAATTTCAAGTTGTGACATTTATAGAAAGAACAAAATACAGATCAATTTCAAGAAGCAATCCTTGAAAATTGGGAAGGATAAACACATATTTAGGAAAGTTTTTCTAATAATGTTGGCCAGTTAGATTATTAGAGAAATATGAAGCATGCATCATCTTAAGCTACAACTAGATGCCACCCGTTGAACTTGGAATTAGAAATGTAATATTTGAGCTTTCCAGAAACTTCAAACCATAGGTTGTGAACTACTCCTGAGGCCTTGTAACAATCTTCATCATTGTCAACAATCAAACATAAGCCATGAATTTCATCCTTTGTTCACCTGAACTAGGAAAACATCAAGAACGGTGCTGTAACCTTGGGAGACTCCATGGTAGAAAGGGTTAGTTGATGTTGTTAAAGCCTTTGCAACTAAAAATCCAACCGTTGCTTGCATCCCGAGAAGTGCTGCCCTCATTCTCAAAAGATATACCACAACTAGTTTAAGAACTTAAATATGATCAAAGGTTCAACAACTACTCCCAGCTTGAAAGCATTATTCTTATTTTTTTTGTTGGTGAGTCAAAGCCAAAATCCATGGGATCATCATTTGTCATTGACTTAAAACTATGTTCAAACATGGAAAAATTTGTTCAGTATGCAGAAATGAAAAAATATGTTCAGTATCACCCCTGATAACCAATTGCAAAGAAAAAAAAACTACCATCACAATCATTCTACCACCCACTCACAAAAATACATATCGATAATGTTATGATAAACACAAAACCACCAACAAAAAAATCAAACTACGTCCTAAACTAAACTAGCATAGAAGAACAAACGTTATCACACAAATTAAAAGTTCCATTAACATTTTTCTAAAATCTATAGTATTAACTAGTAAGAGAGACACTATCTCTAAGGAGATTTGACACATACCATGGGTCTGATTATCGCAAAGACTTAAAAACAAAAAAGATCAAACAATGTGATTATCTGAGACTGTGAGATTCAACAAAAAAAAATTAACAAATTAAAATAGGTGATTCGTGGATTTTGAGCAAGGAGAGACTAGTCTAGACAATTTTCCAAGAAGAAGGAGCATGACGAAACTAAATTTATAGGAAAAAGAGAATCTGAAGGAAAAATCAAACATACATTACATCCTCTAATAAAGACATCCCTAAGAAGCAAAGTACTAAATGTTAGATTATATACTCATCTAACAAGCAATCATCTAAACCACTGCGAAAGAATTAACAAAAATTTCAGGATTCACATAAACACATTCCCAATCAAGTCATCTAGAAACTGAGAATGAGAGAGAGAAAGAGAGAGATGAAAAGAGACTGGTGGATCAGAAGAAGAACGAGAAACATGAGATGAAGAAGTCCACGGAGAAGAAGGATTGGGAAACTAACCTCGTTTGAATCGCTTTTCAATTACGGATTGGAGAAATGTCGAAAGAAGATGGAAATCTCACCAGACCTCGTCGAAAGAATGACGATGTCGGAGGAGAAACGAAGACGGAGATGGAGACCTCACCACATCGGCGGAGCTAACCAGAGAAGAACGAGGATGAAGATGTTGGTGATGGAGAGGTAGGAAAGCGATGTCGTGAGTTAAGGGAATTGGGAGATTTTGTGTTTATAACACAAGGATAAACAAGTCATTTAAGTGTTTAATGAATGTTATTAATGGAACATTAGGGAGTGTGTGGTAGTTTAGGAAAATAAACCAATTGTGATGTTATTCTAGGGTATTTCTCTATAAAAAATACATATTCATTAACCTTAAAATTTAAAATTAAAATTGTGTTAGGCCAAATAGATATGTAAGTCAAACAATGACAAATAAGAATACGCACCCTAGTGACTGTGTACGTAAGAAACACAACATCACGTTCTCTCTTTCCATTCTCACAATTACAAATAGTAAATATTTTATTCTCATAATTTATTTTTTAAACAAACTAAAAACGTTAAATAGTTTATGTATTTTATTCTGATGTGATCGTATACATACTTTTGCATAGTTTAAATGTACATATATCTTGTGCATACATACTACAACATAAATATTGTGTTGGTTATGAACATGTACGTTTGGATACATACTGCAAGGACTTGTACACATACATTGATGAAACATAAAAATGTAAACCATACATTCATAATTCGTATTGAACGTGTTAGCTACTTTAGCAATTAAGTGGCTATTTGATGAAAGATGTTTCTCTATATCTGAAGACTCATTTATTGTATTTCATTTTCTTATTTTGATTTTTTTGTTTTGTTTTTAGAATCGTATCGTTGTAGACGGTTTTAGATTTTGTATATATGTGAATGTACACAATCATAATTTGTATATATGTGAACAAATGGTATTAGAGCTACGTTTCTAGCTCATGCAAACCCATGCAAACCCATGCAAAGTTAGTTTACTCTTGAAGATTGTGTAATCTGGAGTTTTTTGCTGTGAGCTTCAAGTTATTTTCTTGTTGATAATGGAGCCTCCTTAAGGAAGATTTAAAGTAGAAAAGTTTGATGGAAAAGGTGATTTTACTCTAGGGAAACATAAAATCTTAGCTTAACTAGATATTTCAACTTGAAGTTGTTCATGATATTAAAGGAAAAGGAATTGTGATTGAAGGAGAAGAACATGAAGTCAAAGTGGATCCTAAGATGCTGGATAAAGATCAAAGGGTGAGAAATTTGTTGAGTATGAGTTTGATAGATATTGTGTTAAGACAAGTTATGAAGGAACCCACAGCTTATGCTTTGTGGACAACTTTGAAGAACATATATCAGGTCAAATCTCTGCCACACAGTTTCTTTCTGAAACAAAGGTTCTTTATTTTTAAAATGGAGGAAGACAAGAACCTAGATAAGAACCTAGATACATTCAACAAATTAATTTCAGATATGACCAGCTTGAATGTTGAGATAAGTGAAGAAGATCAAGCTGCAATTCTTCTAAACAATTGGCCAAAGAGATTTGATCACTTGGTTCTTACTCTTAAGTATAGCGGTGGCAAGGATACAGCTCTAAATGAGATTATTAGCTTAGCATATTCCATTGAAATGGGATTGAAGAAAAAAGTGATTATTTATCCAAGTCAGACTATGAAGGGTTATTGGTTCAGAACAAGGGGAAAACTGAAGAAAGAAATGCAACAAGAGGTGAGAGTAGCAGCATAAGTAAGTCAAATAGAAAGAAAGAAAAAATCAAGACTAAAAATGGATGTTGGATCTGTGGGAGCACTATAAAAAGGAATGTCCCAAGTATTATAAAAATAATTCAGGTCACTCAGAGGGAAAATCAACAGAAGCAAGCGTTGGAAAAGCATTGTGGGAAGAGTCGATAATGCTAATAGCTTCAAGACAACATTCAAGAGAAGGTTGGACGCTTGATTCAGGTTGTTCCTATCATATGAATTTTAGGAAGGATCATATGTTTGATGTGAAAGATATTCAATCATATTCTCCTCCGAATTTGGAGGGACATCAAGTAACGCAGACAAAACAATCATATTCGTCCATTGTTCAAAACAAGCCAAGCCTTTCTAGGAATCAGATCTCTATTTCAGACATAGAAGGAGAAGCAACAATGTAGATTCCAGACGACATTTTCGAAGACTCTACTCCCCTATGGGAGAAATTTTTGATTGGGAAGTTCCTTTCTACCTCATCCCCTCATGTGGCAAAGGTTCATGCCATCATCAACAAGATTTGGACTCTTGGAGATAAAACTGTGATCGATGTTTTTGTTGTTAATGACACAACCGTCAAGTTCAGGATCAAGGAAAGTGCAATTTGAGATAGAGTACTTAGGAGAGATATGTGGAACATCGCAGATGTGCTTATGGTGGTGTCCAAATGGTATCTTATCTTGGAAGAAACCCAAACGGACATTAAAACTATCCCCATGTGGGTGATTCTCAAACATATCCCATATAAGATGTTCACGAGAAAAGGACTGAGTTTCATTGCTACTAGTGCAATTGGTGATCAAAAATGTTTGCACCCAGACACGGAGCTTTGTAAAAGCTTCGAGGAAGCAAAGGGTTTTTGTCGAGGCTGATTTGTCAAAAGACATGCCTACATCATTCCGGTTCAAATTTGAAAAGGGGGTGGATGCAGTGGTTGAATTCAAGTATCCGTGGCTGCCACCAAAATGCCAAACATGTTCAAAATGGGGTCATTTGAAGGAAGTATGTGTTATAAATAAGGGGAAGCACATTGCGACATCAATATTCCATGAAAATGTATTGACAGTGAGATTCCAAAGCAGAGTTGTATAGTATCAGATCATATTATAAATAAAAGTGTGGAACTTTTGTCCAGTGATCCTAAAGAGAGGATCCCATTACAGTCTGATACGGGGACTGCGGCTGAGGATATGAACTTGGCTAAAGATGTCAGAGCATCTCCATCCATAAGAGACTCAAAGAGTATCTCAAACAAAAAATATAATAGTATTTTAATCTAATTTTTTATATAATTAAATCTTAGTTACAAAATAAAATTAGACCAATACATGATAGACAAATGTCTTATGAGTCTCTCATAAGTATCTCAAAGTCTCTCATTTGAGAGACTCTCTACACTCTCTTTCTTCCTTTTAGATTATTTTATAATTTTTTATAAGGGAGTCTCTCATTGAGAGACCCCCAATGGAGATGCTCTCATGGTTTCAGTTGAAGGAGGGGATCCAGTTTCAACTCAGGAAGAAACTGTGGATTAAAATAAGCCAAAGTTCATGATATTGGAGAATAAGTCAGATGAAGGGGGGTCCATGGAGCTCTATTTCGCCAACAAAAGCTGGAAGACATCTAGAAAGTCAAGAAGTTCAAGAGAGTGTTATTGCTATATCTCCATCTCGGTTCTCGGTTCTTGTTGACGACAAAGGTGATGACATGGCTGAAAAATCAACTTCAGAGGAGGTAGAAGATGGGGAGATCAAAACTCATATTACAATTCGAAAGGATTCTTCCAATGAGCTGGGCACTAGACCGTTCCTCCCTCGAGGATCCAAGTCATCTCATAAGTTGGTTCCTGATTCAAGATCTCTTGGCACAAAGGAGAATATCCCTGGTGTCTTTAGGCGACGGAACCAAAAGAAAAATCCTTAATGTCTGGTTTTTTCTGGAATGTTCGTGACTTTAATAAAACTTCAAAACATTCAGTTATCAGTAGTTGGATTAGAAGTAGTGATATGCAGTTTGGTTGTTTATGAGAGACGAGAGTCAAGGAAAATAAAGCAGCTCGGGTTGTAAATAAAGTTTTTCAAAACTGGTCCTTTATGTCTAATTACGAATCTCATCAACTGGGGCGGATTTGGGTTGTATGGAAGGAAAGTACAAGGTTAACTCCAATTTTTAAGAGAAGTCAAATGATTTCATGTTGGGCACTATTTGAGGGAGCTGAGGAAGAGTTCCTCTGTTTCTTCATTTATGCTTTAAACTTTATGGAGGAACGTCGAACGTTTTGGGAAGATATTCGCAGTCATCATGATTCTCCAATTTTCAGGAAGAAACCTTGGATGCTTTGCGGAGACTTCAATGCAATACTAGATATGCAAGACCACTCTCTAGCCCAAGACTCCTCAATGATGTCATCTGGTATGAGAGAATTTCAAGAGTTAGTACAACATTGTTCGTTAAAAAATCTGGTTACTCATGGGCCTCACTACACTTGGTGTTAATAAACGTGAGGAAGGGTTAATATGCAAAAAACTTGATCGAGTATTGGTCAATGATCGAGTATTGTCAAAAAAATTTAAGGTGTTGAAGCCAGCTTTGCGAGACTTGGGGATGACTTGCTGGTCTTTATTGATGCAAGACAAAATTTGGTTGAAGGAATCCTGAACACCTTTGATAAGTTTGCTTCTTATTCGGGGTTGAAAATAAGTATCGAGAAGTCAACTCTATACAAGGCTGGTGTAAAAGAGAATTCACGAAACACGATTTTGCAGCGATTCCCCTTTGCTTCGGGAGCTCTTTTGGTGAGATATTTGGGTTTGCCTATTCTCACTAAGCAAATGTACGAGGCTGATTATATGCCACTTCTAGGAAGAATTCGATTGCGTTTTACCTCCTAGACATCACGACATCTTTCGTTTGCTGGTCGTCTTCTGCTTTTGAGTTCGGTCATAGCTGGGACATCAAACTTCTAGGTTTCAGATTTTCGCCTCCCAAATGGTTGTATTAAAGAGATTGATAAGGTTTGCTCTGATTTCTTGTGGTCCGGAGCTAAAGATGACAAAGGCAAAAATTGCTTGGAATGAGGTATGCAAGCCTAAATGTGAAGTATGATTAGGCCTCATATCTCTTCATGAAAGGAACAAGGTAAGTTGTTTGAAACTGATATGGCGAATATTGTCTTGTAAAGACTCCCTTTGGATTAAATGGATCTCGTGTAATCTCACTGAAGATAAATCCTTTTGGAATGCATCGGATTCAAAAGCTAGAGGCTCTTGAATGTGGAGAAAGCTTCTCAAGTATAGAGATAAACAGCTAAATTTCATAAAATATAGATTCTGAATGGTCGTACAACTTCGTTCTGGTTTGATAATCAGTCAAAGTTTGGGTCGGTTACAGAGTATTCTTGGATACAGAGGTTATATCGCCCTTGGAATATCTTCTTCAGCTACTGTTGATATGGTCAAACGTACTCACAGACGTCGAAGACACCGTTCTGCTATTTCTAAATGATATTGAGGATGAAATAGCTAGCCTCTCTCTTACTACAGCAGAAGATCTCTCTGTGGAAGGACTAGAGCGGTCACTATAAGCAACATATGACGAGCAAGGAAAAAATGGCCACGATCAAAGCGGGAGGTGTTTTAAAGAACTGGTATAAGGGTGGCTGGTTCCTCTATTTGACCCCTAAATACTCATTCTTCACTTGGCTAGCACTCGATAATTGTGTGGCAACTGGGGAAAAAATAAAAAACTGGAACTTGGGGTCTAATATATGAGTGTACTTTCTGTCGAGTTGTAGAAGAAAGCCAAAATCACATGTTTTTCCAATGCCAATACTCCACTACGGTATGGCGCTCACTCATGAATCGTTTCCTGGCACAAGATTTCTCTATCCGTTGGGACAACGTAATCGACCTTCTGGCCACTCTCGGACCAAGTTTTTTTTATCATCCGTCACGCTTTCCAGACCTCGGTGTATCACATTTGGCAAGAACAGAACAGAAGACATCATAGAGAACACCCTGCAACTTGAGACCGTCTGATCTCTACCATCGACAAAAATTTAGCTCAATCCAAAACCAAGGGAACCGTCGTTACAATGAGGGGCTTCAACTCTGGTTTGCTTCACGTGGTTCATAAATTTTCAGTGTATTTCTAACATCAAAAGCAAACTAAATTGATAGTAACAGTCATTGTACAAAAGGTTTTTTTGAATAAATTTTATGTTGTATTAAAAAAAAAAAGATATTCAAGGTGGGAAGATTTTGATGGGGAATGATTCTATGAGATCACAACTATAAAAAAGTGAAGTTTGTGTATCATAAGGTGCTCCTATAATACTCACAAATGTTCGGTATTCACCTATAGCTATAAGAAATTAATTTCTCTAGGACAATTGGAAACAATGGGATACTGGTTTCAGTCAAAGGATTTCAGGCTCAAGGTTTATTACAAAGATCAAGATGTTCTGGCAGGCGATTACAGGGATACTTTGTATTTTCTTGATGGAGAACCAATACAAGAACAAAAAAAATTCTGCAAATGAGAAAACTGATATGACAGACTTATGGAGCAGTAGGTTGAGTCACATAAGTGAGAGAGGTTTGAAGTTGTTAGTGAAGAAAGAGTTTCTGAAAATGGGAGGAATTTCAGAACTAAAGAAGTGTGAGTTTTGTATTCTTGGGAAGACTCACAAACAATTTTTCAAGACTGAAATACACACATCCAAAGAATAATTGGATTATGTCCATTCATATTTATGGGGATCTCCAAATGTAACCCCAAGTTTGTCTAAGTGTTAGTATTTCATATCTTTTGTTGATGATTACTCAAGAAAGGTGTGGGTGTATTTTTTGAGAACAATGGATGAAGCATTTTCAAAGTTTGTGGAATGGAAGGCTTCAACTGAAAATGAGTGTGGGAAGAGGTTGAAAACTCTTAGGACCGACAATGATCTTGAATACTGCAATAAAATCTTTGAAGATTACTATAAGCAATATGGTATTAGGAGACAAAAAACATGTCCCTATACTGCACACCACAATGGGATTGCCGAGAGAAAAACAGAATAGTTCTTGAGAAGTTAAGATGTCTGTTAAGTGAGACTAGTTTAGGTGAATCTTTCTAGGCAGAAGCAACATCAATTGTTGTCTATATCATCAACATAACTATTTCAGTACCTTTGGGGTTTGAAATTCCATAGGAGGTTTGGGTAGGAAGGAAGCCAGATTACACTAACATGAGAAGATTTAGGTGTATTATCATGTTGATCAAGGGAAACTCTAGCCTAGGGTAAATAAACGGATCTTCATAGGTTATCCTTAAGGAGTTAAAGGCTATAAAATATGGAGCAGTGAAGAATGGAAGTGTGTAGTAGTGAGTCGAGATGTAACAATTTTTTAAGACATTCTCTACAAAGATGTTTGAAAGATCACTACAGAAAGAAGGGAAATAACTTAAACAGAAAAGACATGTATCATTTATACTTCTAAATGATATAGAAACCTCACTTGAAGGTGGAGCCAGTTCAAGTGAAAATGAAAGTACATCAGGAACTGCATTAGATAGGTAAGAGGAAACTGGTAAATCAGAAGAAGAAAAAAAAGATTCAGAAGAAATTAATAATGATTTAAGTGATTATCAGTTGGTTAGAGAGAGGGATAGAAGATATGGTATCAATCCTCTAAGCAGATTCAGTAAATTTAATGTTGTTGTGTGAATAGTTGCAAAGGGGTTTTCACAGCTTGAAGGGATTGAATACCATGAAATATTCATACCAGTTGTAAAGCATACAACAATCATGTTAGTGTTGTCCATGGTAGTTATTTTTAACTTGGTGTTGGAACAATTAGATGCTGCATTTTTATAGTAATCTAGAAAAAAGAATCCTAATGGAATAGCGAGAACGTTTTGCTAAAGACAATAAGGTTTGTTTGCTACAAAAATCTCTTTACGGGTTAAAACCGTCACCACGTCAATGGATTTTAAGGTTTGATAAATTCATGAAGACACATAAATATACCAGGAGTTAGTTTGATCCTTGCGTAATTTCAAGAGTTTTTGGAGAAAATGATTTTGTCTACCTATTATTATACGTGGATGATATGTTGATTGAGCTAAGAACCCAACATATATTCTTACAAAATCAATACGTGTGAGGAAGTTTTAAGAAGGCTTGAGGATGCTTGGAATTCTATGAGATTGAGGAGAGCATATGTATAATATAGAAGTGGCTAGAGTTCAGCGTTTGTCGAAGAGAAGAAGAAAGGACATGAACATGAAGGAAACGTCCAAACACTGAAAGTGGAGTTTGTGGGTTTCATGTGAGTGTGTAGCCTTAACCTTTTACTGGGTTGAGGAGAAATTACAGTAGCCCATGACTAACAAAATGATTAGTCATAACGTTTTGTTAAGAGAGAGCAAAATGATTAGCCCACTAAGGTATTCTTCTTAAAAACAAAGGAAAAAAGAAGAAGTGGAAAGAGAGAAGAAAGGAGAAGCACTAAGACAAGTGAGTGAAGAAGAAGTGAAGAGTAGAGAGAGATATAGAAAGCTTTAGAAATCTGATTATTCATCGTGTAACTCTTGAGAGAATTCCTCATATTGTAACATCCCTTATAGTGAATTTCTTCTCGAGTGTGGTTACACTCCTGTGTTCAATTAAGTTTCATGCATCACACAACAAACAGTTAAGGTAAACTCGTTAATTCTCCTGTATTCATTTAAGTTCCAGCGTCACACAACAAACACTAACATTTCAACTGTCAAGACTTAAAATAGAACGATTGTCTTACAAAAGATGGCTTAAAAGAGTATATATACACACAAAGGAAAAACCTTTAGGTTACTTATCAAATAAGGAAACATAGATATTCTACGATATTCACAAAACCAGCCCCTAATACTACCCCTCCAATTGGCGCCTGAAGATTTAGAATGCCCAACTTGCCACAAAGATACTCGAAAGCTTGTATGCTTAGTGCTTTGGTGAAGATGTTAGCCATTTGTTCCGATGTGTGAATGTAGGATGTGATCTGCGAGCCATTCACTATCCCATCTCGTATATAGTGGCAGTCCGACTCCATATGCTAAATAAGTTCATGAAAGACGGGATTGACGATAATGTGAAGCGCATCTTGATTATCACAAAACATTTTCATAGGTTGGTTCGACGGCTCACGAAACGTGGAAAGTAGCTCATGTATCCATTTTAGCTCCGAGCACATGTAAAACATAACACGATACTCTGCTTCCGCCGATAACTTGGAAACAAGATCTTGCTTCTTTGTTTTCAAGAGATATGTGAATCACCAATCATAACCACAAAACCAGTACTGACGCCTCGGGATAGGACATGAATTTCAACCGGAGTCACAATAACACGGTATACCCAAGTCACTATCCGCCTTATACAAGATTCCTTGTCCTATATGCCCTTTAAGATAACGAATTACTTGTAAAGCAGCATACCAGTGCTTGAGACGCGGTTGATATGAAAATTGAGCCAACAAATGCACAGCATAAGTGATCTAGGGTCGAGTTATAGTTAAATATACCAACATAATCACCCTCATCAACCGCAAGTTTATAATGTTCAACAAGTGGTGTAGCTACCATACGTCCTCTTACCAACCGAACCTCGCTAATAATATCCAACGCGTACTTTCGTTGAGACAAGTAGATGTGCTCGTACTTTCGTTAAGCCACATCATCTCACAAGAAGCAAGAGCTAAGGCTCTGTATTCTGCTTTAGTAGAAGATATTGAGACAGTTGGTTGTTTCTTAGACCTCCCAGAGATAAGAGAAGACCCTAAAAACATATTGAATCATGTTGTAGACCTTCTATTATCCGGACAAGACTCCCAATTAGCATCATCAAACCCTTTTAGACTCAAATCAAAATTAGAGGAGTAAAATAAACCTTGACCAAATCAACCTTTCATATACTGTAAAACCTTATGGACATCATTGAGATGAGTAGTTCTTAGAGCTGAGGAGTATTGACATGGTTTGTTCACTACAAAAGTGATGTCTGGCCGAGTTATGGTTAAACACATTAAACGACCAACCAAACTTCTATACATCTCTAAATCTTCAAGGAGATATCCATTTGTCTTAAACAACTTCAAATTTGGAGTCATAGAGATGGAAGAGGGCTTGCAGCTTAACATTCCAATAAAAGTGAGCAACTCCAATGTATACTTATAATGAGATTTCAGCATCAGTCCTTGCAACCTCTAAGCCCAAAAAATGTCTCAAAAGAGCCAAGCTCTCTTAGCTTTAAACATTTCTTCAAAGCCTTTGTTGACTGAGTTGCAACAAAATCACTAGTACTAACAATCACTATATCATCGACAAACACCAAAACAACCACAAGTCACTATCACAACTCCTGACAAAACGAGTGTGATTTCCATTTGCTTTAGCAAAACCCAACTGCATCAGACAATCAAAAAATTTGAGAAACCAAGCTTGTTTCAGGCCATAGATCAACTTCTTCAGCTTGCAAACAACTCTTAATGGCAAAGAGTTCCCTATCTTGCAGCATATCCTTCTGGCAAAGATATATAAAAATCCTTCTAAATCCCCACTAGGAAACACATTGGAAACATCAAGGTGAATCAGAAACCATTTCTTTTAAGTATAAACTTTAAATAAAAGCTTCATTGTTGCTAATTTGACAACTGGTGAAAACGTTTCAATATAGTTGATATATCATGGTTTTTACCCGTTTTTAGCCATGATATAGGTCTTGTTTCCAGAGTCCTTCTAGCGTTTTTGTAGTCTTTTCAGGTTTTAGCACGTCTAGAGCATTTTGGCATCCTTTGAATAATTTTCCACCGTTGGATTGAGCTCAAATTTGGATACAAGACAGATCTTTGGATTAGCTTTCATTTGGAAGTGGTTTGAGGCCATTCTAACGGTGCAATCAAAAGTTATGCCAGTTTTTGTGAAGACAGTCCAGTCTGACGAGCACAGAGTCCTGGTATCGACCGACACCAACCCAGTATCGATCGACACCGACTGCAGGAAAAGAAAACACGCGATTTTATAAGTTTGAAGAGTCTGCAACCTGGCCCAGAAGATTCTATTATTTACAATTAAGCCCAGAACGTGTTTTAGCATTATATTTAGGGTTTTTATCCACTTTGAGAGGGAGCTTTTATCATTCTTCTGAAGACTGAGAGGAGGCTGGATTTTATTCATTATTCGGGTTTTGAGAGAGGGAGAGAAGTCAGAAACTCTGTTCCTGAGAGAGAAGATTTCGAACCCTTGTTACTCTTTACTCTACTCTTTTATGCAATCTATTTTATTCATGATGTTTGCTTCATTCACCATGTCTGAGTAGATTCCTTGTTAGGTTTAGGGTTATTCAAAGGTGTTTGATGAATTGTTAGGTTGATATGAATTGATAGGAGAAATTCAATAGAGTTCTTCATCTAGACTTGTGATTAGTGCTTATTCTCGCTTCATGACCTAGAATCTGATCTTAGGTTGTTTGATTGACATGAAAGTGTGATTGATTGCCTGAACTAGTGTTAGATGAGCAAAAGACCTATTCGCAAAGAAATTTGGTTTAGGATTTTGTGAACAATTGAACCTGATCATTAATGCTTGTTTGAATTCATAGGATTTGCAAAGAAATTTGGAATTCTAGGTTTAGACATAGATAATCTTGCAGCAACGGTTGGTTGATTTTACATTTGTTTCAAGTTCACGAACAGTGCTTAATATCCTCCTGACATTCTATTTGATCTGCAATTCTGATTTACCGGAGAATTTCCCTAGACTTAGCGTTTTTCCTCCATTGATTTTACAACTACTTTTAATCGTCTGCTTAGTTCCTGTATTACTTTGTTCGCTTAGCTTAATTCGAGTCTTATTATATATTGAGTGAATTCTTGAGTCTTTGTGGTTCGACCCCTAGAATACTACAACTACTGCTTAGATACTTTAGGGTATTATATTTGAGCATATCAATAGTCCAGACCCTCCTTGTGAGTGTACCCTTTGACAACCAGTCTAGCTTTATATCTCTCAAGTGAACCATCATCATGAAACTTCACATTAAAAACTCATTTACAACCAACTGCGTTCTTCTTAGATGGTAATGTTGCAATATCCCATGTATCATTAGGTTCCATTGCACATATCTCCTTGTCAATAACATCACACCATTCCTTGAAATTCTTTGCCTCAGAATAAGATTGAGGGATTTGAATATGTGTGATATAATTGATATATGAAAGATGAAGTGGTAAAGAAGATGAAATAGGATGTGTGATATCAGTTTGTAGAGAATAACTATGATAATCTAGTCTATAAGTAGGAAGTTTCCTAGCTCTTTGAGAAGAAATTTCTGTTTGTGGAGAAATTTTTGATGGAAGATAAGAAGTGATGGTATCTGAAGGCAAATAATTCATCGGTGTGAACAATTAATTCCAAAGCAGCTTCTAAATGTGGTGTTTTAGCCATATGAACTATGTCTTCATGAAATATGACATTCTTAGAAATAAAAACACATTACTCTCAATATCCATGAGTTTATATCCTTTACAGGCGAAGGATACCCTAAAAATATGTAAGCCTTTGGAACAAGGTTGGACCTTATTTCTTTGCTTTGGTGATGTAGAAGCATAACATAAACATCCAAATGTGTGGATCTGATCATAAGCATGAACATTGCATGTAAGAATTACAAATGCAGTTTTATTTGAAAGAATGGGCGAAGGAACCCTGTTTATGAGAAACACAGCAGTGATGACACAATCTCCCCAGTAAGCTAAAGACACCCGAGAATGAAACATAAAAGCTCTAACTACATTGAGTATATACTGATGTTTCCTCTTTACAGCAAAAAAAGTTTTTGGTGTTTCTGGACATGAGTTATACGAGACAATTCCCTTTCTCTACGAAATTCTGTGAACTTCAAATTAAGGTGCATTGTTTGATCTTACTGACTTTACTTTAACAATATACTGATTTTCAACTTGTGGAATGAAAGCAGAGAAAACTTGTAAAACTTCAGTATTTTTTCTGAGTTAATAAATTCAAGTTGCCCTTAAGTGATCATTAACTATAGTCAGAAAGTATTTGTATCCCTCAATTGTTTCCATTGAAAAAAGACCCCAAATGTCAATGTGTAACAACTCAAAGTTGGAATTACAAATATTATTTTAAGAGGAGTAAGACAACTTCTTCTTTTTTGCCATATGATAAAACGTTAATACTTTATTCTTGTATTTATGTGTTACCAAAGCCTATGAAATTGGATCCAGCCTTGAAAAAGAAGCATGCCCAAACCTTTTGTACCACACAACTACATCAATCACTACATCCACCAAGATTGCAGAACTTGTAGCTTCTAGAACATATAGGTTTCCTATCCTTTTACCTTTACCAATCTTCCAACCCAGCTTCTAGAACATATATGTCTTTGCCCGAAGGAGATACCCGTGGTATTTGCAGTCTAAGATGTACTTGCTTCATCAGACTAGTTAAGAGACTGTGATTGTAGTCGGGAGCTAAAAAGAGCAATAACACTCTAGATTTGCTCCTTTGACATATCTCCAATCAGACTCTCAAGATTAGAAGACTTGTTCTCAGGTGTCAAAGTGACTTGAGAAACAATCATTTTAAGTTTTCGTACCTTGTTATCAAATATCTTCGCATTTGGAGTAAAACCAGGTGGAAAGCCATTTTTCTCTAACACCTTTGAGCGATGTGACCAACTGTGTTACAAGAGGAACATAGAGGTCTTCCTTTGTTAGGACTAAATTGAACATAACGGATTGTGGATTCACTTTGAACATTCTGAGAGACTTCAAGAGTTGTAGGTGGAGCAACAACAGTAGAGAAACCCTCTAACTGTCATCTTGATCCAGAATATTATAAACTTTAGGCAAAGTGGGAAGAACTACCTTCATGATGATATGCCTTTTGATGATTGCGTAAGAATCATTAAGACCAGCAAGGAATTTAACAATCTTGGTTCTCTCTGCCTTCAGTTGCAGACGAGCTGCCTTTCCATATGTACAAGGATCATCAGGCTCATCAGTGCTCTCCAAACTATCCCACATAGTTTTAAGAGTTGTGTAATAATCTGATAGACATTGAGCCTTGATGTAGATCTTGTATCTCTTGTGTTAGATTAAAAGCCCCCCGGAAGTTTGGTCATATGATAACGACTATATAGATCACCCCAAATATCACAAGCATCTTTCAAATGCAGTATGCTTCTATAGATCTGAGGTGACACAAATTCCATTAACCATGATTTAATCATGCTATTATACCTAGATTAGGCTTGGGCATTCGGGTATTCGCATCGGGGCTTTCTGTATTAGCGGTCAAGGCCCCATTTGGGTATTTTTAAAAAATTTGGGTTAGGCTCAATTCGGTACCTCTCAGATTCGGGTCGATTCGGATCTTCACATGGAAAACCGAAAATATTCGATTTTTTCGGTTCCCATATGGTTCGAATATTATTTATCCGAATGTACCCAAAACTGCTCAAAAGTATCCAAAATATCCAGAAAAGCCCGAGTTGTTTTTGTCCTAATCTACCCAAACTAGTCAATATTATCCAAAATAACCAAAAATCCCAAGAATTTTTACTCGAATCTACCCAAACTACTCAAAAAATACCCGTAATACCAAAAATCTAATATATACACACATATATAAATCTAGAACCTGTATATATGTCTATTTCACAAATCATATTAATATATTATTAATATACTTATATTTCGGTATGTTCGAATACTCGTTCGGGTTCGGATTTGGGTTCCGGTCGAAATTTAGAACCCGTTCGGATATTTTAACATTTTGGTTTGGGTTCGGGTTCGGGTTCGGGTCGGGTTTTTTGGTTCGGGTTAGAGTCGGGCTTTTCAGTTCGAGTTTGGTTCAGGACCTCGGATCCGGGTAATACAGAAGATTTGTGCCAAAGATAAATATCTAATCATACCTTTAACGTCTTTTGACCTGAAGGAATCAAACCTTTCTAAGCATGTTGAGCCTTGTTAACCTATTTGAAACAATAAAGTTAGAATCAGAGTGACCACTGTGATTCCAAGAGTTCATGGAGAAGAAATATTAATAAGAATCAAAAGCTACACACAAAAAAGATATCAAAAAGATAGAGTTATTTGAAGCAACAATACCTTAGCGACAATTCCAATAAGAATCTTTTCATGAGAATCCAAATAACTTCCAGGTATAACATGTTCTTTCTCAACAATCTGAAAAAGGCAATTGTTACAATGTATCATCATTGAAAGCAGAAAACACACATAAACACAGAGGAATTGTGAACACAAAAATCAAAGTTACATTAATCGACAACAAACAGCACATAGAGCAACATCATTGCGATTCATGCTAGCGATTGGTCTTGCACCAGGTTTTAGTTCCCGGATGAAGAAATCATGAACGTTTGCAAGTATAAAACTCATCATTTTTTATATTTATTTGCTAAAATGGTTTTCATGGGATATAATGCTGAGGCTATAAATCAGATCTCTTACATACCTTAAACTGCAGAGGATACTTGACATCAGCCATGTTCATTTGATCCTGCAACAGAAAAAAATCTCAATTCCAAACCCAACACAAAGCAACACATTTTAGCTTAATAAATAGTAACTTTCCATGCCTTAAAAGATCTCGAGGGATTAAGATCTCCTTTTGGACTGAGCTCATTTTCTTAGATTGCATCATGGCGAGAACGTGAAGCTTTTAGGCACAACATAACTGTATAGTTACAATACAATAGTTTATTACATAGATTAAAACGGTCATGAGCATTTGAGAGGTAATAGTCCTAGATAGTTAACCTTGATCCATAAGTCGATGCCCAATTTTTGACTTGTATATAGCTCCCATGGACAAGAACAACCTTCGAGTCAATCAAATCTTTCACAAGTCTCTTACTCTTCCGGTCAATCACCTAAAGCAAGAAGCAAACCACATTAATAAAATTATGAGACTTACAAAAGAGGGAATACCACAATATGTGAAGCACTTGAACCAGTGTATTAACCAACGTCATAGGTTGATAAGAGTTTCCATTCACTTAGTTTAAACATCCTGATGATCAACACGTTGAAAATATAATGTTCCATACAAAGAACCTAAGAGTGGAAGGTTTAGGCAAAGCATACCACTATGGACTATATACGATTTGCAAACCACTTCTCGGTTTCAATAGGATCCTGCAAATATGAAGTAAACAAGAAATTAAACACCATTTTTCATTTATTTGCTCAAATGTTTTAACTACTGTGTACCTCAATAGCGCATGAAAGGAAAATGTTGCCAACAACTTTGGATGATGTGGAATCTAACAAGTCAAATGACTTACAAGCCGACTCGGGTTCCTGTATCACACCCGAAGACAACGAATAAGTAGAGAGTAAAATAATCTTGTAACATCCACTACATTCACCTGAATCTTACATTAAAAACAAAGTTTATATAAATAGACAAAGATAAATTGAAACTGCTGACCTGCACTACAAAATCGAATAATCGACGATTTTGTTCCTCGAGAGCCCGACTATAAATTAAATTAGCAACAACATGTCTAAACTCAAAATCTAGGTAATGAGAAAACCTCAAATACTGAGACCCTAGCGAGACTTGGTCCATTTTTCTCCAAGAGAAGCTTCTTTTCCTATACAGAGAAACACAAACTGTATATAGATTAGAAACAAGTTTAGAACAGAAACAAAGTAATCAAAAAGCAATGAGACTCGTACATGGTTCAAATTTGGCTTGTCTGTACTTAAATTAATTGGCTTGTTTGTACTTAAATTTAATCAGAAACAGAACATTTATCAGTACTCCTTTGAGCATTACAAAAAATTGAAAGCTATTTACCATTCTTACTTATCAGAGATTTTAGAGATTTCAGTTCTGAAAGTATGTTCACCCAATGAAACACAAGTGAGCAACTTGTCCTTAAACTTCATATCCGCCTGAGAAAATAAGACAAACAAAAGTAAAACATCACATCACATATCACTAAGCACCAAAAGGTAAAGTTGACAAAAAATAGCACCAAAAGGTAAATACGCCAAAAAACAAAAAAACCCACAAGACGTACGCCAATGAGAGTTAGAAGCGCAATGCCGAAGAAATCCTCGGCGGTTACAACTCTTTGATTCACCAGTCCGGCCAAGTTAAAAATTAGCACATCCAAAAGGAAGAAGAAAGAAATTTCACGACATTAGATAGTTTGACCACTGTGATTCCAACAGTTCATGGAGAAAAAAAATTGAGTCAGAATCAAAAGCCACACACTAACCAAATATCCAAAAGAGAGAGTTAATTGAAACAACAATACCTTCTTTACTGGCAATACCAATAAGACCTTTTCATGAGATTCCAAGTAACTTTCATGTTTAACATGCTCTTTCTGAACAATCCGAAAAGGGCAATTGTTACAATGAATCATCATCACAAAGCAGAAAACAGACATAAAAAAAGAAGAATAGCGAATATAAAAACCAAACTCATACCAAATGTTTAGCCTTTTTAGCTTGATTTTTAGCTTTCTTTTCTACTTCGTCTTCAACTAACTTCTCTGCAATGAGATGCTTATGTGCTGATAAAATGAGATCCTATTACACACAACACAAACACACTATTCAATAACACACTTTCACAAATCAAAATCAAAAATTAGATTTTTCAAGAATCTTGTTCATATCTCACAGTTGTGTCATCTCCTTTAGCGTTCTTCATAATACCTTCAAAAGCAATTTTAAACTACACTTAACTCATATTATTACCAACATACCTTCTAGCTAAATAAAAACCATTGGAATGAAGGCCGCTAGAAGGAAGACCAATATGCTATTGCACGCCCATCAAGGTCGTATTAGCAATCGAAACATAATTAGCAATTTTCAAGAGTTGGAATTGGGTTCACATATAAGAAATACCTCTCCTCCTACAAGGACACAGCCGGATTGCTGAGAGCCATCAATAATCCATTGGGTAACCTAGAAACAAAGAATAATGTTTGTTTATCATTAATATCAACTCCCTAAAGAAAGAAAGATCAAAGGGGAAAGAGATGACGAAGCAATGAAATAAACCTTTCATCAAGGTCTACATTGAGACAACTACTACCATAATAGTCAAGGAAACCAAGAGGCTTTGCACCACAAGTAACAATATCATTCACATTCATAGCGACCTGGAACCCAAAGTAAAGTAAAACCATGAGTGCCGCCATCTTTCATCTGACATCGATTAAACACAAGATGCCCTTCTTGTTCTTTTAGTCTGGGCAAAGACGATCAATAGCAAACAGTGATGATATTTCACGATTATGAAAACATAAGATCAAAGTATTATTACTCTACCCAGAGATTCAGAAACTGAAGACTTGATCATAGTAATTACTGCCACCAACACCTTATCGGCGAAACTCAAAGTATTGCAGCTAGCGCCTCAAATGCTGCAAGATAGACCTCAGTTGTGGCCTGGTCAGAAAATAATGATTCCATAGAAGATATGAGAAAATTAAGAGCTTAGCACATATCATACATCTTATCAAAGTTGAAAATTCAGAAGCAGGGCATTACCTTAGAGTTACAAATTTGAGATGATATGGTATGCTGGGTGAACTTCCAAAAGAAAGCCAATGCTAATTTAAGTTCAACACCACTAATGACTTGGGCACAGTAAGACGAGATCCACCCAATAGTTTTCACCAACGTTACCTGCACAGTGCACATCATAAAGAACTGGCATGAAACTTGTTCAATGTTGTAGTCATGTTACTTCAAGAAACTGAGCTTATAGAAATTTGTATAAACTATTCTACAAGAAACTGGGCTTATGAAAATTTTTATTTTTATTTTCTTAAATATACAAGACGAAAAGAAATCATACAGCCTCTAGTACAGCTGTTGTAGAAGGATTAGATAGCCGGCGTGGACTTGGAACCCCTAGTTTTCCACAGTAGTATGAGACCAGAATATTGAACAAGATCCTTCCGTATTGTCAAGCTAGGAAAAACCAACACAATAAGCCAAGTTAGTAACAAGAACAATTATTTATCATTGTGTATCAAGCTAAATTTGGAGTGTTGGCACACAATTTTTCGTTTACCAGTATCAATAAGAGAACAACAGCAGACTGTTTCGTAATAATTGAAGCATCGCCAACTATCTGCTTGCCAGTTTTCTGCATGAAACAACATGCATGAAACTTGTTCAATGTTTGTAGTTATGTTACTACAAGGAACTCACCTTACAGAAATTAGTATGTAATTGTCCTACAAGAAACTGAGCTTATGGAAATTGGTATGTTAATTTTCCTAAATATAAGAGACGAAAAGAAATCATACAGCTTCTTGTACATCTATTGTAGAAGGACCAGTTAGCCAGCGTGGACTTGGACCCCCTAGTATTCCAAGAACATAACCAGGAAAAGCACTATTCTCCATAGTAGTGTGAGACCAGAATATTGAACAAGCTCCTTCTGTATTGCCAGGCCAGGAAAAACCATCATAGTAAGCCAAGTTGGTGACAAGACAATTATATATCTCGTTTGGGAATCCCATGCCTCCAATTCATCGTCATCAATACTCTCAACATGATCACCAATAAATCCTTTCAGATATTCATAAAGGCTCGCCAGAAGAAGATTTCCATCATTGCATAAACTGTTGGATGTCTTTCGTTTGCAACCCTAGAGCTATACTAGCATCCTTTTTCACAATGAACCTTGCATTGACAAAAGCATATTGGGCGTATATATATTCAAAACTCAAAGCACGTCGGCACCTTTCGCAGTTATGTGCTAGGCAAATAAACAGCAGAGAGAATTGAAGTGAAATTTCTTACCAAGGGTGCTGCTGTTCTGTTTCATCAACACTTCTTGTTTATGCCACTTCATCTACAATGGTGTGAACAAGGATTCCATACTGTCAAGATCACGAAGATAATATCTGAAACCTAGCTAGGTCAACATGTTCATCATGTCTTTTCAAAGCAGGGTTTCCATGAGTTTCAATCAATCTCATAACATAGCGAAACGTGGACCTCAATTTCCCTTGCTAAACAAAAGGCAGCTGAGCGTTCAGACAAGCGACAAAGTTGTACCAAGTGGTTGGTGGGACCAACTATAAATAGGGGATAAATATATTACAACATTGCAGTCATTGACAGTATTCCATACATGTGAAGCAAGTAAAAGACCACGCCACTTAGATCGTTCTATGTGAAACAAACAAAAAACTGACCTGGCTCGGCCATGTAACTTATGTCGCCTCCAAATATTAAAGGCATTGGAAGTCTTCGATGAACTAGAGAAGGAAGATCGCTTCTCATTTCATCACCACCAAGGAAAAAAACAAGATGAGCCAACATCAAATCAGAAGTGGCAGCTACCTGCACATCACAAGTTCTTATGAATCTTAACTGAAATCCATGTTTTGCCATCTTTAAACAATGAAATGAATCATCGTTATCAAGAACATATAAGCTCCAACTTCTTGACTAAGATCTTATTAGAACTATGATGACTACTCCAACAATTCTCAGAAAATATGATTGTCCTTTTCTGTTTCTTGCTAAAATTTACAATGTTCTAAAGGTAGTCAATAGACTGCACCGCTCCAAAGATGAATATGTACCTTTAGCCTTCATATAATGCCTTAAAAAGTCTGGAACATAGACAAGAATGGTCAGATTCTGATCGAACAAAGTCACAGAGTTTCTGAAATTTCAGCCTCCAACGTGATTGCTGCCAAGACCATGCAAGAGGATAGACAACAATTGAAATCATAATGTAAATCACACCCTCCCACCACTAATATGCATCTATAGCATTGACCTCATCAACAAACCTATTAAATGCAGCCTCGTACCTAGAGAAAATTCAAATTAGGAAAGGCATGAACATATTATCACCAAAAGGTAAAAAAAAACAACAGCTAACAACTAACTTACAAAATCTCTTTTGTTTCCTCTGGGGGATGCATGAGAAAAATGCCAAGGTTCACTGAAAGTATTAGGACCTAAGAAATAGATCCTATGCATATGACCCTCTGATTTCTCCACTCTGCTCAAGGTTCACTTCTTTGAGGCTTCCATTTCCTCCAATACTAGAGAGAATCATAGACCTCCCTATCTCAAGTGTGTGCAAGAATAAAAGTACAGTTCCACATGAACCACGATTCTAAACTTGAATTGCTTAGGCCTTTCAGCGTCTTACAGGGACTTTTACCATCAGTTGTTATCGAACCTTTTGGTGACCAGCTTGAAAGTGGGTGCTCAAGTGAACCAATCGCTTAACAAATTGATAAAAAAAATTATTAGGAAGAGTTACTATATAGAGACAGTTGGTATACCGCAGGAAACAAGTCAGAAGTAAACTAAAACATTACACAAATTTGTAGAAAAATATTATAAGAATGATACAGTTCAGAAACAGTTAGTATATTGGTAGGAAACACACATGAACACATAATAATAGTGAATACAAAAACCAAACTCACATTAATCAACAATCAGCAGCACATACAACAACTTGTTGCGGTTCATGCAAGCGATTGGTCTTGCACCAGGTTTCAGTTCCAGGATGAAGAATTCATGAACGTGTGCAAGTACAAAAACTCATCATTGTTTTATACTTATTTGCTAATATGGCTTTCTTGGGAAACAAATACCGTGAGTCTAAGAACTAGACATATTTGGATATAGTGTTAAGGCTATAAATCAGATCCCTTACATACCTTAAAGTGCTGCAGTGGTTACTTGACATCAGCCATGTTTATTTGATTCTGCAACAGACAAAAATCTCAATTGCAAACCCAACAACAAAGCAACACATTATAGCTTAACAAATAGTAACTTTTCATGCCTTAAATAACTCGAGGGATTAATATCTCTTTTGGGCAGATTCAACTGAGCTCATTTTTCTCCCCTGCTTCTCAAAAAGTTTGCAAACTTCCTTTTTCCCCTGGATCAAGATTCAAGAAGTTCAATCATGCATACATAATTGTGTTATTTTGCTATAGTGCATCATGGCGAGAACGTGAAGCTTTTAGGCACAACAAACTTTGTAGTTACAATACAGTAGCTTATCACATAGGTTAGAACGGTCATGAATTTGAGAGGTAATAGTCATAAATGGTTAACCTTGATCCAAAGGTGGAAGCCAAATTTTTGACTGTTATATAGCTCTCATGGACAAAACAATCTTTGAGTCAATCAATTCTTCCACAAGTTTCTTACTATTCTGGTCAATCACCTAAAAGAAGATGACAAACACATTAATAAATTGAATACATTTGTGTCGCATCGGAGAAATGAAAAACAAAAAATTTATGAGACTAACAAAAGAAGGAATACCAGAATATGTGAAGTACTTGAAACAGTATTTAAACAACCGACATAAGTTGATAAGTGTGCCCATTCACTTTGTTTACACATCCTAATGATCAACACGTTGAAAATATGATTTGTCGATAAGGGAAATCTATAAATACTTTTTAAAGATGGCTGATTAATGAGCCGCTAAATAAAGAGATTTCTCACCCATACGAACCTTGACTATATGAATCATCGCGTTGAGCTTGTCAGAGAGTTGAGCCTCACCACACACCCTCTAATTATATATAATTGGCGCCCTGCATTAAACAATTCAAGTTACTAGGATTCTAGAAGGTATAAATTGACTTGGTATGAATAGCAAGAATAAATAATATTTGAAAAAATGAAGTGAATCAAAGGATCATTATTGTACTTGTTGAAGAGCAAGAAGCGCAACCAACTCGTCTATAGTCACAACACCGTCACCATTCAGATCAGCAGCTCTGAACAACTGCTTTCTAGTAAATAAATAAGGAAACGATCAAGTCTACCTTCAACAGAAATACAGCAATCTAGCATCTAGATCTGCTTAGCGGCACTGTTTTTATTATACTTGAAATTAATTTTCAAACACTAATTGTGTAAATGAGGGAAAAAATCTCATGCATCCACTAATGACATTGAAGTGTTCCATACAGAGAACATAATAGATAAGAGTGGAAGGTTTAGGTAAAGCATACCACTATGGACAAGATACGCTTTGCAAACCGCTTCTATGTTTCAATACGATCCTGCAAATATGAAATAACCAAAATTAAACACCATTGTTCCTTTATTTTTTCAAATGTTTTCACTACTGTATACCTCAAAAGCGCATGAAAGGAAATTGTTGCCAACAACTTTGGATGATGTGGGATCTAACAAGTCAACTGACTTACAAGGCGACTCAAGTTCCTATATCACACCCGAAGAAAATGAATAAGTAGGGTGGAAACTAATCTTTTAACATCCACTACATTCATGTGAATATTATATTAAAAACAGAGTTTATGTTTGAATCAGTAGAGGGTGTTCTAAAAATATTTGATGAGTTTGTAAATTATTCGGGGTTGAAGATAAGTGTTGAAAAATCTACCTTATATATGGCTGGAATCGCAGAGACTGTTCCCAATACAATCCTTTGACGTTTCCCATTTGCTCAGGGGGTTCTTCCGGTGCGATATCTCGGATTGCCTCTCCTCACTAAGCAAATGTCTGAAGCAGATTATAAGGCTTTCCTGGATAGAATTCAGAACTAGGCTGTCTTCATGGATTTCTCGCCATCTCTCTTTTGATGGCCGTTTACGGCTTCTGAGTATTGTTATCTCAGGTATCACTAACTTATGGATCTCAGCATATCGTCTCAGTAGCGGTTGTGTTAAAGAGATCTAAAAGTGGTACTCTGCTTTTCTATGGTCAGGCCCATAGTTGAAGTTTACTAAAACAAAAGGCGCTTGGGCAGAAGTGGGTAAGCCTAAAAAGGAAGGTGGCTTAGGGCTTATCTTTCAATCTGCTCCAAAATGGTTCTTTCTGGGCTGTATCGGTTTCAAAGCTAAGAGGCTCCTGGATGTGAAGAAAAATTCTTAAGTACAAAGACAAAGCTTCAGAGCTACACAAGATTGGGATCCAAAATGGAAAAAACACTTCCTTATAGATACACCCATTCCTTATAATGTAATTCCTCTGAGCATGCTCATATGAGGATGAATGGGTGTATCTATACATAAAAAGAAAAGTATTTCATCAGACGTACAAAGTTACAATGTTCATATTTATATATACACATCTATAAGTCAAAATAAAAAAACAATAAAGAATGTATGAAGTAGTTGTTACCATCTTTAGTCTCTAGAAAATCCATTGTGAAAGATCTTTCCTAGCGAGACCAATTCTCCTTTGGAGATATCAGAACCGTCTTTGTGATATGATGAACACCACGTC
>SMJT01000015.1:2561484-2642150 GCA_004349715.1 Crucihimalaya himalaica
TCACGGAAGTGAGATTGATAACCTGACAGAACCTAGGGTGAGCAAAATAATTATCTGCAAAGGAATTTGGTTTAATTATTTTGTGAACATATCAAACTTGGACATTAAAGCTGGTTTAGATCTTTAGGATTTGCAAAGGAATTTGGAATTCTAGGATTTAGACTTAGATAGTTTTCGCAACGGAAGTTGGTTAATTATATCTTAGTGATTTGAGTTCGAGAACAGTGCTTAACCTGAACCCTGTTGATTGATTTATTTGCATTCCTTGATTTCCTGAGAAATACCCTAAGCCTATATCCTCTCCATTGATTTTACATCTTTTAATTCTGCATATTTATATTCTCGCTTGATTGATTTGGCTTAGCGTGATTTGATTCTAGAAATCTATTGTGTGATTCTCTGAGTCTTTGTGGTTCGACCCCTAGAATATTACAGCGACTGCTTAGATACTTTAGGGTATTAATTTTGAGCATATCACCTGCACATCACAAGTTCTCATGATTCTTATATTGCAATCCATTATTTGCCATCTTTAAACAATGAAATGAAACCGTCTTTTCAAGAACCTATAAGCTCCAACTTCTTGACTAAGATCCTATTAGAACTATAAAGACTGCTCCACCAATTCTCAGAAACTATGATTGGATTTTTCTCTTTCTTGCTAAATATTTACAATGTTCTAAAGAGTAGATTGCATCACTCAATAGATGAATATATCCTTTAGCCCTTCATATAATGCCCTAGAACTACATGATCATAGACAAGCATGGTCATATTTTGATCGAACAAAGTCACGGAGTTTCTGAAATTTCAGCCTTCGGCGTGATTGCTGCCAGACCATGCAAGAGGATCGACAAGAACTGAAAGCATAATGTAAATCGCACCCTCCAACCACAGGTATGCAGCTATAGCATTGACCTCATCAACAAACCCATTAAATGCAGCCTCGTTCCTAGAGTAAAATCAAACTAGGAAAGGCGAAAACTATGTTTTTCAAAAACTACGTTCAGGCATGAACATATTATCACCAAAAGGTAAAAAAGTCAACAGCTAACAACTCACTTACACCCTAAGAAATAGATCCTAGGCATGTGAGTATGTGACCTTGCGATTACAACACATAAATTAACTATAAAAGGAGTACCTTAATATACTGAATTAAGATACCAAACACAGAATTATAATCATGTTTCACAACCTATTTCAAAATTTCTCCTTCTTTCTTATGAGTTCCAACGAGATTTTTCAGATTTATGTGTCAATAGGTGGAACACTTAGAAGCAACAACAAAACCCTAGTATCTCCCTTCAAAAAATTTCATCCAGACTCATATAAAAGATAAAGATTAAGCATACCCCATTCAACGACTGGAGGAACGGAAATGAGTGATCAATCTGAGAACCACCCAAAAGTTTTCACCAACGTTACCTGCACATCATAAACAACATGCATGAAACTTGTTCAATTTTTGTAGTTATGTTACTGCAAGGAACTCAGCTTACAGAAATTAGTATGTAATTGTCGTACAAGAAACTGAGCTTATGGAAATTGGTATGTTAATTTTCCTAAATATACGAGACGAAAAGAAATCATACAGCTTCTTGTACAGCTGTTGTAGAAGGACCAGTTAGCCAGCGTGGACTTGGACCCCCTAGTTTTCCAAGAACAGAACCAGGAAAAGCACTATTCTCCATAGTAGTGTGAGACCAGAATATTGAACAAGCTCCTTCTGTATTGCCAGGCCAGGAAAAACCATCATAGTAAGCCAAGTTAGTGACAAGACAATTATATATCATTGTGTATCAAGATAATTTGAATTGTTACCACACTATTTTTTGCTTACCAGTTTCGATAAGAGAACAACAACAAGCTTTTTCTTAATAATTGAAGCATCGCCAACTATTGGCCAGTTTTCTCAACAGAGCCAATGCACAACTTGCTTTTCACCGAAGAACTAATCTCAGAGGTTCCATCTTGCATATTCTGGAGCTCTAAAAACATTCTCAGGATAAAGATTAAGAACTTCGTAGTTGCACGTTCTAAATGGTTCCTCTCTTGGAAATAATTAAAGCCGTTATTTTGCACAAACTGCAGAAACAGAGATGATTGTCAAAATTTCAACGCGTTACACCTAAACGTATCTAATATGGAAAATAACTACCAAAAACTTTTTGTTGACAGGTCAAAATCAAAGTCAAGGAACACAAACCATTATGATATCGGTGAGATGTTCTTCATTAATAATTATGAGGAAAAATACTCTTGCCCATCATTTTGTTTGGGAATCCCATGCCTCCAAGTCATCGTCATCAATACTCTCAACATGATCACCAATAAATCCTTTCAGATACTCATAAAGGCTTGCCATAAGAAGATTGCCATCATTGCATAAACTGTTGGATGTCTTTCGGTTGCAACACTGGAGCTATGCTAGCATCTTTTTTCACAATGAACCTGACATAGAAGAAAGCAGATTGGATGTATAAATATTCAAAACTCAAAGGAAGTCGGCACCTTTCGCAGTTATGTGCTAGGCAAATAAACAGCAGAGAGAATTGAAGTGAGATTTCTTACCATGGGTGCTGCTATTCTGTTTCATCAACACTTCTTGTTTATGCCACTTCATCTACAATGGTGTGAACAAGGATTCCATACTGGCAAGATCACGAAGACAATATCTGAAACCTAGCTAGGTCAACACGTACATCATGTCTTTTCAAAGCAGGGTTCCCATGAGTTTCAATCAATCTCATAACAAAGCGAAACGTGGACCTCAATTTCCCTTGCTGAACAAGAGGCAGCTGAGCGTTCAGACAAGCGACAAAGCTGTACCAAGTGGTTGGTGGGACCAACTATAAATAGGGGATAAATATATTACAACATTGAAGTCAGTGACAGTATTCCATACATGTGAGGCAAGTAAAAGACCACGCCACTTAGATCGTTCTATGTGAAACAAAAAAAAAAACTGACCTGGCTCGGCCATGTAACTTATGTCGCCTCCAAATATTAAAGGCATTGGAAGTCTTCGATGAACTGGAGAAGGAAGATCGCTTCTCATTTCATCACCACCAAGGAAAAAAACAAGATGAGCCAACATCAAATCAGAAGTGGCAGCTACCTGCACATCACAAGTTCTTATGATTCTTAACTGAAATCCATTTTTTGCCATCTTTAAACAATGAAATGAATCATCGTTATCAAGAACATATAAGCTCCAACTTCTTGACTAAGATCTTATTAGATCTATGATGACTACTCCAACAATTCTCAGAAAATATGATTGTCCTTTTCTGTTTCTTGCTAAAATTTACAATGTTCTAAAGGTAGTCAATAGACTGCACCGCTCCAAAGATGAATATGTACCTTTAGCCTTCATATAATGCCTTAAAAAGTCTGGAACATAGACAAGAATGGTCAGATTCTGATCGAACAAAGTCACAGAGTTTCTGAAATTTCAGCCTCCAATGTGATTGCTGCCAAGACCATTCAAGAGGATAGACAACAATTGAAATCATAATGTAAATCACACCCTCCCACCACTTTTATGCATCTATAGCATTGACCTCATCAACAAACCTATTAAATGCAGCCTCGTACCTAGAGAAAATTCAAATTATGAAAGGCATGAACATATTATCACCAAAAGGTAAAAAAAATCAACAGCTAACAACTAACTTACAAAATCTCTTTTGTTTCCTCTGGGTGATGCATGAGAAAAATGCTAAGGTTCACTGAAAGTATTTGGACCTAAGAAATAGATCCTATGCATATGACCCTCTGATTTCTCCACTCTGCTCAAGGTTCACTTCTTTGAGGCTTCCATTTCCTCCAATACTAGAGAGAATCATAGACCTCCCTATCTCAAGTGTGTGCAAGAATAAAAGTACAGTTCCACATGAACCACGATTCTAAACTTGAATTGCTTAGGCCTTTCAGCGTCTTACAGGGACTTTTACCATCAGTTGTTATCGAACCTTTTGGTGACCAGCTTGAAAGTGGGTGCTCAAGTGAACCAATCGCTTAACAAATTGATAAAAAAAATTATTAGGAAGAGTTACTATATAGAGACAGTTGGTATACCGCAGGAAACAAGCCAGAAGTGAACTAAAACATTACACAAATTTGTAGAAAAATATTATAAGAATGATACAGTTCAGAAACAGTTAGTATATTGGTAGGAAACACACATGAACACATAATAATAGTGAATACAAAAACCAAACTCACATTAATCAACAATCAGCAGCACATACAACAACTTGTTGCGGTTCATGCAAGCGATTGGTCTTGCACCAGGTTTCAGTTCCAGGATGAAGAATTCATGAACGTGTGCAAGTACAAAAACTCATCATTGTTTTATACTTATTTGCTAATATGGCTTTCTTGGGAAACAAATACCGTGAGTCTAAGAACTAGACATATTTGGATATAGTGTTAAGGCTATAAATCAGATCCCTTACATACCTTAAAGTGCTGCAGTGGTTACTTGACATCAGCCATGTTTATTTGATTCTTCAACAGACAAAAATCTCAATTGCAAACCCAACAACAAAGCAACACATTATAGCTTAATAAATAGTAACTTTTCATGCCTTAAATAACTCGAGGGATTAATATCTCTTTTGGGCAGATTCAACTGAGCTCATTTTTCTCCCCTGCTTCTCAAAAAGTTTGCAAACTTCCTTTTTCCCCTGGATCAAGATTCAAGAAGTTCAATCATGCATACATAATTGTGTTATTTTGTTATAGTGCATCATGGCGAGAACGTGAAGGTTTTAGGCACAACAAACTTTGTAGTTACAATACATTAGCTTATCACATAGGTTAGAACGGTCATGAATTTGAGAGGTAATAGTCATAAATGGTTAACCTTGATCCAAAGGTGGAAGCCAAATTTTTGACTGTTATATAGCTCTCATGGACAAAACAATCTTTGAGTCAATCAATTCTTCCACAAGTTTCTTACTATTCTGGTCAATCACCTAAAAGAAGATGACAAACACATTAATAAATTGAATACATTTGTGTCGCATCGGAGAAATGAAAAACAAAAAATTTATGAGACTAACAAAAGAAGGAATACCAGAATATGTGAAGTACTTGAAACAGTATTTAAACAACCGACATAAGTTGATAAGTGTGCCCATTCACTTTGTTTACACATCCTAATGATCAACACGTTGAAAATATGATTTGTCGATAAGGGAAATCTATAAATACTTTTTAAAGATGGCTGATTAATGAGCCGCTAAATAAAGAGATTTCTCACCCATACGAACCTTGACTATATGAATCATCGCGTTGAGCTTGTCAGAGAGTTGAGCCTCACCACACACCCTCTAATTATATATAATTGGCGCCCTGCATTAAACAATTCAAGTTACTAG
The DNA here is from genome assembly GCA_004349715.1 of Crucihimalaya himalaica. Lineage (NCBI taxonomy): Eukaryota > Viridiplantae > Streptophyta > Magnoliopsida > Brassicales > Brassicaceae > Crucihimalaya > Crucihimalaya himalaica. Next base: position 2,566,875 of record SMJT01000015.1, read on the forward strand.
GATTCTAGAAGGTATAAATTGACTTGGTATGAATAGCAAGAATAAATAATATTTGAAAAAATGAAGTGAATCAAAGGATCATTATTGTACTTGTTGAAGAGCAAGAAGCGCAACCAACTCGTCTATAGTCACAACACCGTCACCATTCAGATCAGCAGCTCTGAACAACTGCTTTCTAGTAAATAAATAAGGAAACGATCAAGTCTACCTTCAACAGAAATACAGCAATCTAGCATCTAGATCTGCTTAGCGGCACTGTTTTTATTATACTTGAAATTAATTTTCAAACACTAATTGTGTAAATGAGGGAAAAAATCTCATGCATCCACTAATGACATTGAAGTGTTCCATACAGAGAACATAATAGATAAGAGTGGAAGGTTTAGGTAAAGCATACCACTATGGACAAGATACGCTTTGCAAACCGCTTCTATGTTTCAATACGATCCTGCAAATATGAAATAACCAAAATTAAACACCATTGTTCCTTTATTTTTTCAAATGTTTTCACTACTGTATACCTCAAAAGCGCATGAAAGGAAATTGTTGCCAACAACTTTGGATGATGTGGGATCTAACAAGTCAACTGACTTACAAGGCGACTCAAGTTCCTATATCACACCCGAAGAAAATGAATAAGTAGGGTGGAAACTAATCTTTTAACATCCACTACATTCATGTGAATATTATATTAAAAACAGAGTTTATGTTTGAATCAGTAGAGGGTGTTCTAAAAATATTTGATGAGTTTGTAAATTATTCGGGGTTGAAGATAAGTGTTGAAAAATCTACCTTATATATGGCTGGAATCGCAGAGACTGTTCCCAATACAATCCTTTGACGTTTCCCATTTGCTCAGGGGGTTCTTCCGGTGCGATATCTCGGATTGCCTCTCCTCACTAAGCAAATGTCTGAAGCAGATTATAAGGCTTTCCTGGATAGAATTCAGAACTAGGCTGTCTTCATGGATTTCTCGCCATCTCTCTTTTGATGGCCGTTTACGGCTTCTGAGTATTGTTATCTCAGGTATCACTAACTTATGGATCTCAGCATATCGTCTCAGTAGCGGTTGTGTTAAAGAGATCTAAAAGTGGTACTCTGCTTTTCTATGGTCAGGCCCATAGTTGAAGTTTACTAAAACAAAAGGCGCTTGGGCAGAAGTGGGTAAGCCTAAAAAGGAAGGTGGCTTAGGGCTTATCTTTCAATCTGCTCCAAAATGGTTCTTTCTGGGCTGTATCGGTTTCAAAGCTAAGAGGCTCCTGGATGTGAAGAAAAATTCTTAAGTACAAAGACAAAGCTTCAGAGCTACACAAGATTGGGATCCAAAATGGAAAAAACACTTCCTTATAGATACACCCATTCCTTATAATGTAATTCCTCTGAGCATGCTCATATGAGGATGAATGGGTGTATCTATACATAAAAAGAAAAGTATTTCATCAGACGTACAAAGTTACAATGTTCATATTTATATATACACATCTATAAGTCAAAATAAAAAAACAATAAAGAATGTATGAAGTAGTTGTTACCATCTTTAGTCTCTAGAAAATCCATTGTGAAAGATCTTTCCTAGCGAGACCAATTCTCCTTTGGAGATATCAGAACCGTCTTTGTGATATGATGAACACCACGTCTTCCCCCCCCCCCCCTCATCCTTGTCTAGAGCTTCCATCGCCTTGAGTGCCACTCTCAAATAGTCTTATAGCCTTTGCATAAACTGTTAGATGTCTTTTTGGCAACCCTGGAGCCATTCTAGTATCATTTTTCACAATGAACCTGATGATATGCTCAAATATAATACCCTAAAGTATCTAAGCAGTAGCTGTAGTATTCTAGGGGTCGAACCACAAAGACTCAAGAATTCACTCAATAGNTAAAACAAAAGTCGCTTCGACAGATGTGGGTAAGCCTAAAAAGGAAGGTGGCTTAGGGCTTATCTTTCAATCTGCTCCAAAATGGTTCTTTCTGGGCTGTATCGGTTTCAAAGCTAAGAGGCTCCTGGATGTGAAGAAAACTTCTCAAGTACAGAGACAAAGCTTCAGAGCTACACAAGATTGGGATCCAAAATGGAAAAAACACTTCTTTATAATGTAATTCCTCTCAACATATATGTTGATAAGGTGATCCAAGGACAAGATCTTTGATTCATATGATCGTAAGTAATAATGCTTGAGAATCTTCATCCATGCCTGATCTTTAAAAGGTACTTTGTCCACTAGCTTCTTGAGTACCGTCAGCTGAAACTTCAAAGCTTGTTTCATGAGATACAAAGCACTTGACTTCGATGTACTTATGTGAGTGGCTTCAGTGGAAAACGAAGATTCCATCTTCTCGAGCTATAGCAAGCGAATAAGAGAAATTTCGGAAGAGCCATAATGAGTTGTCATTTTGGTACTCCTCCGAGAATTCCTCCAGCCACGCATACTCCTCTGCTCTCAAAGCATAGTAGTCCACACAAAACAAAGCGCCCACTGGATCATTCGTGTCCAACGAAAGTAAGAGTTTCAAGACATCCAACGCTGACCTATGACAGCCACGCCTGTCCATGTGTCTCATGTGATTGAAATGCGTCTTGAAGAACAACTTGTTTGTCTTGTGGTTCAACTCTTACTGTCAATTTCCCTGGAACGGAGTGATAATAGGATGCCATGCACGTTCCAATCCTTACAAGCACTTTCCAATGGCATATGCAGCCATATCATGCTCACTAACAAAATTAATGTAGTCCGCTATAGCCTTTGAACCATACTAATAAATCCTTTTAAATACTCATAAAGGCTCGCCAGAAGAAGATTGCCATTACTGCATAAATTGTTAGATGTCTTTCTGGCAACCCTGGAGCCTTTCTAGTATCATTTTTCCCAATAAAACTAACATAGAAGAAAGCAGATTGCATATATATTCCAAACTCAAAGCACGTCGGCATTTTTTGCAGTAATGTGCTAGGCAAATAAACAGCAGAGAAAATCGAAATGAGATTTCTTACCATGGATGTTGTTGTTCTGTTTCATCAACACTTCTTGTTTGTGCCACTTCATCTACATGGTGTGAACAAGGATTCCAAACTGGCAAGACGACGATGACAATGCCTGAAACCTAGCTAGGTCGACACGTACATCATGTCTTTCCAAAGCAGGGTTTCCATGAGTTTCAATCCATCTCACAGCAAAGTGAAATGTAGACCTCAAAATTCCTTGTTGAACTAGAGGCAGCTGAGCGTTCAGACCAGCGACATTGCAGTCATTGACAGTAATCCATACATGTGAAGCAAGTAAAAGTCCACGCCACATAGATTAGTGTCACTCCAAACTGACAATATTCTGACCAGTCTTTGAAAGTCTTCCGTCAGCTCCAAAATATTAAAGGCATTGGGGGTCTTCGACGAACTGGAGGAGGAAGATTGCTTCTCTTTTCATCACCACCAAGGAAAAAAAACTAGATGAGCCAACATCTAATCAGGAGTAGCAGCTACCTGCTGATATATCATAGTTTTTACCCATTTAAGACCATGATATAAGTCCTTTTTATCGAGTCTTTCTATTGTTTTGGAGTCTTTTAGAGTCTTTTCAGGTTTTAGCATGTTTGGAGCTTAATTAGAGTTTTAGAGCATTCTGGAGCTTTGTGGCATTCGTTGAAGACGTTCCCACCGATGGATTGAGCTCAGATTTGGACACAAGATAGATCAATGGCTTAGCTTTCATTTGGAAGTGGTTTGAAGCCATTCCAACGGTGCGATCAAAAGTTATGCCAGTTTTCGTGAAGATAGTCCAGTCTGGCGAACACCAGAAATGTCCTGGTATCGACCGATACCAGCTGGTATCGATCGATGCCGACTGCAGGAAAGGAAAACAAGCGCTTAGTGGGAGGCAACCCACTGGTAAGTCTCTATTTTAGTTTTATTTTCATTTTTGTTTTTGTGTCTTCACGTGGAGCAGGTTCAGATGACCAGCATCGATCGATACTAGTATGGTATCGATCGACACCAGGACGAACAGAGAATGCAATTTATCATGATCCGAGTATCGATCGATGCCAGCAATGGTATCGGTCGATACCCCGCGCACAGGTATCTTCTTGCTTCTCATTCTTCCACTTGGTTCTTCTGATTTCTTTTACTGACTCTAGCTTAGATAACACTGGGACAGTGTTGTTTAAGTCTGGGGGAGGTAGTTGCTGAAAACGTGTTTGTTTTTCTTAGAGTCAGTCGTTTTTGTGTCAAAATTTGTCCTGGAGACTATGATCTTGTTTTTGAACTTACTGTGCTGACTTTACTTCTGAGTGTTCATTGTTACAGAACCCGTTTTCAGATCGACTAATGAAAAATCCAAAGGCTGACCAGTTGACTAGAAAACACACATGTCTCCAGTGGATTTCATCGAAACCTGAGCATGATTTTTGCACTTTATCGATGTGGTTAGTGTCTCTAGAACTTGATTCCTCACTCATATCTGACAAAAGGAACCCATGTGTTTAAAGTGATGGTATTTCTCTCCCCTGTTATAAGTTATTACAAAAGAGCATAAAAGATGAGATGATTTTCTTCTGAGTAGAGGGCTAGGAAAATTTCCAGCGATCCCATTATTCTACTTGTGAAGGAATGATCACACAAAGGTTGGAAGCGAGTTCGCCTACACCTTTGATACACAGAGAGGAAAGAACCGGGGATTCGGTGGCAAACACCATCAATACTCGCGTCTCAGACCTTAATGTTGTATATGCAGAGCTAAAAAAAAAAAAAAAGAGAAAGAACATGATCAAAATAAGTCTGGGGGAAGAGAACAAATACCAAAAAGAGTGAAAATTTGGGTATTCCTTTTGTCATGATATTGTTTGGGAAAGAATCTATAAAGTCTTGGACATTGATTACAGTGATGAAACTTGCAATGATGGTTTTTTATGGATGAAGCTGTGATACTATGTGTGTGGGTTCTGGGAAAGCTGCAAAGGTCTACGGAGAAGTACATGGTGGTTAGATCTGGGACTGGTAAAGTAATGAGAAGATATTAGGAAGAAGGATCATTGCAGTATTTCAAGAACAAGTGAGTCTCCGCGTTTTCAAAACTTCTTCCCTGGTTTGGTTTTTCTGTTTGCTTGAGGGCAAAGCAAAAGGCTAAGTCTGTGGGGAGTTGATATATCATAGTTTTACCCATTAAGACCATGATATAAGTCCTTTTTATCGAGTCTTTCTATTGTTTTGGAGTCTTAGAGCTCTTGTCAGTTTTAGCATGTTTGGAGCTTAATTGGAGTTTTAGAGCATTCTGGAGCTTTGTGGCATTCGTTGAAGACGTTCCACGATGGATGGAGCTCAGATTGGACACAAAGATTAGATCAAGTGATTAGCTTTCATTTGGAAGTGGTTTGAAGCCATTCCAACGGTGCGATCAAAAGTTATGCCAGTTTTCGTGAAGACAGTCCAGTCTGGCGGAACACCAGAAAATGTCCTGGATTCGACCGATAACCAGCTGGTATCGATCGATTGCCGACTGCAGGAAAGGAAAACGCGACTTTCTACGACTTAGAAGAATCTGCCTTTTGGCCAGAAGACTTATTTATTAACAAGAAAGCCAGAACGTGTTTTAGACTGATAAATAGGGTTTTCACCACCTGTTTAGGCGACGCTTTATTCTATCTATTACTTTTACTTTTGGTTCTTTAGGGAGACAAGTCTGAAACTCTTCCAGAGAGAAGATTTCTAAACCCTATTGTTTATTTCTTATTTGATGATCTATTCAATCATGTTGTTGCTTCATTCTGTGTCTGAGTAGATCCCTTTTAGGTTTAGGGTTTCTCATTAAGGATTTCATGGCTTGTTAGATAGATTGATCTGTTAGGGCTCATAATCAATTGAGTTGTTACCATAGGTTGTTCTCAAAGCTAGTTCTAGGTTGACGAATCTGGAATCTAGATTTTAGGATTGTTGATTATTCACGGAAGTGAGATTGATTAACCTGACAGAACCTGAGGTGAGCAAAATAATTATCTGCAAAGGAATTTGGTTTAATTATTTTGTGAACATATCAACTTGCACATTAAAGCTGGTTAGATCTTTAGGAATTTGCAAAGGAATTTGGAATTCTAGGATTTAGACTTAGATAGTTTTCGCAACGGAAGTTGGTTAATTATATCTTAGTGATTGAGTTCGAGAACAGTGCTTAACCTGAACCCTGCTGATTGATTTATTTGCATTCCTTGATTTTCCTGAGAAATACCCTAGCCTATATCCTCTCCATTGATTTTACATCTTTTAACTGCATATTTTATATCTCGCTTTGATTGATTTGGCTTAGCGTGATTTGATTCTAGAAATCTATTGTGTGATTCTCTGAGTCTTTGTGGTGTTCGACCCCTAGAATATACAGCGACTGCCTTGATTACTTTAGGGTATTAATTTTGAGCATATCACCTGCCAATCACAAGTTCTCAATGATTCTTATATTGCAATCCATTATTTGCCATCTTTAAACAATGAAATGAAACCGTCTTTTCAAGAACCTATAAGCTCCAACTTCTTGACTAAGATCCTATTAGAACTATAAAGACTGCTCCACCAATTCTCAGAAACTATGATTGGATTTTTCTCTTTCTTTGCTAAATATTTACAATGTTCTAAAGAGTAGATTGCATCACTCAATAGATGAATATATCCTTTAGCCCTTCATATAATGCCCTAGAAACTACATGATCATAGACAAGCATGGTCATATTTTGATCGAACAAAGTCACGGAGTTTCTGAAATTTCAGCCTTCGCGTGATTGCTGCCAGACCATTCAAGAGGATCGACAAGAACTGAAAGCATAATAGTAAATCGCACCCCTCCAACCACAGGGTATGCAGCTATAGCATTGACCTCATCAAACAAACCCATTAAATGCAGCCTCGTTCCTAGAGTAAAAATCAAACTAGGAAAGGCGAAAACTATGTTTTTCAAAAACTACGTTCAGGCATGAACCTATTATCACCAAAAGGTTAAAAAGTCAACAGCTAACAACTCACTTACACCCTAAGAAATAAATCCTAGGCATGTGAGTATGTGACCTGCGATTACAACACATAAATTAACTATAAAAGGAGTACCTTAATATTACTGAATTAAGATACCAAACACAGAATTATAATCATGTTTCACAACCTATTTCAAAATTCTCCTTCTTTCTTATGAGTTCCAACGAGATTTTTTCAGATTTATGTGTCAATAGGTGGAAACACTTAGAAGCAACAACAAAACCCTAGTATCTCCCTTCAAAAAATTTCATCCAGACTCGATATAAAAGATAAAGATTAAGCCATACCCATTACACGACTGGAGGAACGGGAAATGAGTGATCAATCTGAGAACCACCCAAAAGTTTTCACAACGTTACCTGCACATCATAAAACAACATGCATGAAACTTGTTCAATTTTTGTAGTTATGTTACTGCAAGGACTCAGCTTACAGAAATTAGTATGTAATTGTCGTACAAGAAACTGAGCTTATGGAAATTGGTATGTTAATTTTCCTAAATATACGAGACGAAAAGAAAATCATCCAGCTTCTTGTACAGCTGTTGATAAGGACCAGTAGCCAGCGTTTGGTTGACCCCCTAGTTTTCCAAGAACAGAACCAGGAAAAGCACTATTCTCCATAGTAGTGTGAGACCAGAATATTGAACAAGCTCCTTCTGTATTGCCAGGCCAGGAAAAACCATCATAGTAAGCCAAGTTAGGACAAGACAATATATATATATTGTGTATCAAGATAAATTTGAATTGTTACCACCACTATTTTTTGCTTACCAGTTTCGATAAGAGAACAAACAACAAGCTTTTTCTTAATAATTGAAGCATCGCCAACTATTGGCCAGTTTTCTCAACAGAGCCAATGCACAATTTCTTTTCACCGAAGAACTAATCTCAGAGGTTCCATCTTGCATATTCTGGAGCTCTAAAAACATTCTCAGGATAAAGATTAGAAAACTTCGTAGTTTGCACGTTCTAAAATGGGTTCCTCTTCTTGGAAAATAATTAAAGCCGTTATTTTGCACAAACTGCAGAGAAACAGAGATGATTGTCAAAATTTCAACGCGTTACACCTAAACGTATCTAATATGGAAAATAACTACCAAAAACTTTTTTGTTGAACAGGTCAAAATCAAAGTCAAGGAACACAAACCATTATGATATCGGTGAATGTTCTTCATTAATAAATATGAGGAAAAATACTCTTGCCCATCATTTTGTTTGGAATCCCATGCCCTCCAAGTCATCGTCATCAATACTTACTCAACAGATCACCAATAAATCCTTTCAGATACTCATAAAGGCTTGCCATAAGAAGATTGCCATCATTGCATAAACTGTTGGAGTGCTTCTTCTTGCAAACACTGAGCTATGCTTAAGCATCTTTTTTCACAATGAACCTGACATAGAAGAAAGCAGATTGGATGTATAAATATTCAAAACTCAAAGGAAGTCGGCACCTTTCGCAGTTATGTGCTAGGCAAATAAACAGCAGAGAGAATTGAAGTGAGATTTCTACCATGGGTGCTGCTATTCTGTTTTCAATCAACACTTCTTGTTTATGCCAGCTTCATCTACAATGGTGTGAACAAGGATTCGCATGACTGGCAAGATCACGAAGACAATATCTGAAACCTAAGCTAGGTCAACACGTAAATCATGTCTTTTCAAAGCAGGGTTTCCCATAGAGTTTAATCAATCTCATAACAAAGGCGAACGTGGACGCTGCAATTTCCTTGCGGAACAAGAGGCAGCTGAGGCGTTCAGACAAGCGACAAAGCTGACAAAGTGGTTGGTGGGACCAACTATAAATAGGGGATAAATATATTACAACATTGAAGTCAGTGACAGTATTCCATACATGTGAGGGCAAGTAAAAGACCACGCCACTTAGATCGTTCTAATGTGAAACCAAAAAAAAAACTGACCTGGCTCGGCCATGTACTTATGTCGCCTCAAATATTAAAGGCATTGGAATGTCTTCGATGAACTGGAGAAGGAAGATCGCTTCTCATTTTCACCACCAAGTGAAAAAAAAACAAGATGAGCCAACATCAAATCAGAAGTGGCAGCTACCTGCACATCACAAGTTCTTATTTGATTCTTAACTGAAATCCATTTTTTGCCATCTTTAAACAATGAAATGAATCATCGTTATCAAGAACATCATAAGCTCCAACCTCTTGACTAAGATCTTATTAGATCTAATGATGACTACTGCCAACAATTCTCAGAAAATATGATTGTCCTTTTCTGTTTCTTGCTTAAAATTTACAATGTTCTAAAGGTAGTCAATAGACTGCACCCGTCCAAAGATGAATATGTACCTTTAGCACTTGCATATAATGCCTTAAAAAGTCTGAACATAGACAAGAATGGTCAGATTCTGATCGAACAAAGTCACAGAGTTCTGAAAATTTCAGGCCTCCAATGTGATTGCTGCCAAGACATCCAAGAGGATAGACAACAACTGAAATCATAATGTAAATCACACCCCCTCCCACACTGGTATGCATCTATAGCATTGACCTCATCACAAACCTATTAAAGTGCAGCGCTCGTACCTAGAGAAAATTCAAATTAAGAAAGGCATGAACATATTATCACCAAAAGGTAAAAAAAACAACAGCTAACAACTAACTTACAAAAACTTTTTTGTTTCCTCTGGAGATGCAATGAGAAAACTGCTAAGGTTCACTGAAAGTATTCGGAACCTAAGAAATAGATCCTATGCATATGACCGCTCGCTGATTTCTCTCACTCTGCTCAAGGTTCACTTCTTGAGGCTTCCATTTCCTCCAATACTAGAGAGAATCATAGACCTCCCTATCTTAAGTGTGTGCAAGAATAAAAGTAGCAGTTCCACCTGATCACCACCAGGTCCTAAACTTGAATTGCTTAGGGCCTTTCAGCGTTCTTCCAGGGATTTTTACCATCAGTTGTTATCAACTTTCAGTGACCAGCTTGAAAAGTGGGTGCTCAAGTTCACTTCACAAAATTGATAAACAAATTATTAGGAAAGTTACTATATAGAGACAGTTGGTATACCGCAGAAACAAGTCAGAAGTGAACTAAAACATACAAAAATTTGTAGAAAAATTTTATAAGAATGATACAGTTCAGAAACAGTTAGTATATTGGTAGGAAACACACCATGAACACAGTAATATAATAGTGATACAAAAACCAAACTCACATTAATCAACAATCAGTAGCACATACGACAAACTTGCTGCGGTTCATGCAAGCGATTGGTCTTGGCACCAATTTTCAGTTCCGGGATGAAGAATTCATGAACGTGTGCAAGTACAAGAAGAAACTCTCATTGTTTTTATACTTATTTGCTAATATGGCTTTCTTGGGAACAAAATACCGTGAGTCTAAGAACTAGACATATTTCGATATAGTGTTTAAGGCTATACAATCAGATCCCTTACATACCTAAAGTGCTGCAGTGGTTACTTGACATCAGCCATGTTTATTTGATTCTACAACAGACAAAAATCTCAATTGCAAACCCCAACAACAAAAGCAACACATTATAGCTTAATAAATAGTAACTTTTCATGCCTTAAATAACTCGAGGGATTAATATCTCTTTTGGGCAGTATTCAACTGAGCTCATTTTTCTCCCCTGCTTCTCAAAAAGTTTGCAAAACTTCCTTTTTCCCCTGGATCAAGAATTCAAGAAGTTCAATCATGCATACATAATTGTGTTATTTTGTTATAGTGCATCATGGCGAGAACGTGAAGGTTTTTAGGCACACACAAACCTTTGTAGTTACAATACAATAGCTTATTCACATAATATAGAACGGTCATGAATTTGAGAGGTAATAGTCATAAATGGTTAACTTGATCCAAGGTGGAAGCGCAATTTTTTTGACTCGTTATATAGCTCTCATGGACAAAACAATCTTTGAGTCAATCAATTCTTCCACAAGTTTCTTACTATTCTGGTCAATCACTAAAAGAAGATGCAAACACATTAATAAATTGAATACATTTGTGTCGCATCAGAGAAATTGAAAAACAAAAAATTTATGAGACTAACAAAAGAAGAATACCAGAATATGTTGAAGTACTTGAAACAGTATTTAAACAACCGACATAAGTTGATAAGTGTGCCCATTCACTTTGTTACACATCCTAATGATCAACACGTTGAAAAATGATTGTCGATAAGGGAAATCTATAAATACTTTTAAAGATGGCTGATTAATGAGCCGCTAAATAAAGAGATTTCTCACCCATACGAACCTTGACTATATGAATCATCGCGTTGAGCTTGTCAGAGAGTTGAGCCTCACCACACACCTCTAATTATATATAATTGGCGCCCTGCATTAACAATTCAAGTTACTAGGATTCTAGAAGGTATAAATTGACTTGGTATGAATAGCAAGAATAAAATAATATTTGAAAAAATGAAGTGAATCAAGATCATTATTGTACTGTTGAAGAGCAAAGAAGCGCAACCAACTCGTCTTAGTCACAACACCGTCACCAATTCAGATCAGCAGCTCTGAACAACTGCTTTCTAGTAAATTAAAAGAAGAAACGATCAAGTCTACCTTCAACAGAAATACAGCAATCTAGCATCTAGATCTGCTTAGCGGCACTGCTTTTTATTATACTTGAAATTAATTTTCAAACACTAATTGTGTAAATGAGGGAAAAAATCTCATGCATCCACTAATGACATTGAAGTGTTCCATACAGAGAACATAATAGATAAGAGTGGAAGGTTTAGGTAAAGCATACCACTATGGACAAGATACGCTTTGCAACCGCTTCTATGTTTCAATACGATCCTGCAAATATGAAATAACCAAAATTAAACACCATTGTTCCTTTATTTTTTCAAATGTTTTCACTACTGTATACCTCAAAGCGCATGAAAGGAAATTGTTGCCAACAACTTTGGATGATGTGGGATCTAACAAGTCAACTGACTTACAAGGCGACTCAAGTTCCTATATCACACCCGAGAAAATGAATAAGTAGGGTGGAAACTAATCTTTTAACATCCACTACATTCATGTGAATATATATTAAAAACAGAGTTTATGTTTGAATCAGTAGAGGGTGTTCATAATATTTGTAAAATTATTCGGGGTTGAAGATAAGTGTTTTTGAAAAATCTACCTTATATATGGCTGGAATCGCAGAGACTGTTCCAATACAATCCTTGACGTTTCCCATTTGCTCAGGGGTTCTTCCGGTGCGATATCTTTCGGATTGCCTCTCCTCACTAAGCAAATGTCTGGAGCAGATTATAAGGCTTTCCTGGATAGAATTCAGAACTAGCTGTCTCTTCATGGATTTCTCGCCATCTCTCTTTTGATGGCCGTTTACGGCTTCTGAGTATTGTTATCTCAGGTATCACTAACTTATGGATCTCAGCATACGTTTCAGTAGCGGTTGTGTTAAAGAGATCTAAAAGTGGTACTCTGCTTTTTCTATGGTCAGGCCATGTTGAAGTTACTAAAACAAAAGGCGCTTGGGCAGAAGTGGGTAAGCCTAAAAAGGAAGGTGGCTTAGGGCTTATCTTTCAATCTGCTCCAAAATGGTTCTTTCTGGGCTGTATCGGTTTCAAAGCTAAGAGGCTCCTGGATGTGAAGAAAAATTCTTAAGTACAAAGACAAAGCTTCAGAGCTACACAAAGATTGGGATCTCAAAATGGAAAAAACACTTCCTTATAGATACACCCATTCCTTATAATGTAATTCCTTCTGAGCATGCTCATATGAGGATGAATGGGTGTATCTATACATAAAAAGAAAAGTATTTCATCAGACGTACAAAGTTACAATGTTCATATTTATATATACACATCTATAAGTCAAAATAAAAAAACAATAAAGAATGTATGAAGTAGTTGTTACCATCTTTAGTCTCTAGAAAATCCATTGTGAAAGATCTTTCCTAGCGAGACCAATTCTCCTTTGGAGATATCAGAAACCGTTCTTTGTGATATGATGAACACCACGTCTTCCCCCCCCCCCCCTCATCCTTGTCTAGAGCTTCCATCGCCTTGAGTGCCACTCTCAAATAGTCTTATAGCCTTTGCATAAACTGTTAGATGTCTTTTTGGCAACCCTGGAGCCATTCTAGTATCATTTTTACAATGAACCTGATGATATGCTCAAATATAATACCCTAAAGTATCTAAGCAGTAGCTGTAGTATTCTAGGGGTCGAACCACAAAGACTCAAGAATTCACTCAATAGATATTAAGACTCGAATAGGCTAAGCGAACAAAGTAATGCAGGAGATAAACAGAGAGATATAAAATTTGTGAAATTCAATGAAGGAAAAGCGTTAGGCCTAGGGAAATTCTCCGGTAAATCAGAATTGCAGATCAAATAGAATGTCAGGAGGATATTAAGCACTATTCTTGAACTTGAAACACAAATGTAAAATCAACCAACCGTTGCTGCGAAGATTATCTATGTCTAAACCTAGAATTCCAAATTTCTTTGCAAATCCTATGAATTCAAACAAGTATTAATGATCAGGTTCAATTGTTCACAAAATCCTAAACCAAATTTCTTTGCGAATAGGTCTTTTGCTCATCTAACACTAGTGCAGGCAATCGATCACACTTTCGTGCCAATCAAACAACCTAAGATCAGATTCTAGGTCATGAAGCTAGAATCAGCAGTAATCACAAGTCTAGATGAAGAACTCTATTGAATCTCTATTGAATCTCTCCTATCAATTCAGATCAACCTAACAATTCATCAAACACCTTAGAATAACCCTAAACCTAACAGGGAATCTACTCAGACATGGTGAATGAGCAAACATCATGAATAAAATAGATTGCATAAAAGAGTAGAGTAAAGAGTAACAAGGGTTCGAATTCTTCTCTCTCAGGAACAGAGTTTCGACTTCTCTCCCTCTCTCCAAAACCCGAATAATGAATAAAATCCAGTCTCCCCTAAAAGTGGCTAAAACCCCTAAATATAATGCTAAAAACACGTTCTGGGCTTAATTGTAAATAATAGAATCTTCTGGGCCAAGTTACAGACTCTTCAGACTTGTAAAATCACGTGTTTTCCTTTCCTGTAGTTGGTGTCGATCGATACCGGGTTGGTGTCGGTCGATACCAGGACTCTGTGCTCGCCAGACTGGACTGTCTTCACGAAAACTGGCATAACTTTTGATCGCCACCGTTAGAGATGGCCTCAAACCACTTCCAAATGAAATCTAATCCATTGTTCTGTGTTGTATCCAAATTTGAGCCAATCCAACGGTGGGAAGTTATTCAACGAATGCCAAAAAAGTCCAGAAGCTCCAATATCTCCAATTATGCTCCAAACGTTGCCAAAACCTGAAAAGACTCAAAAAGACTACAAAAACACTAGAAGGACTCTAAAACAAAGACCTATATCATGGCTACACACGGGTAAAAACCATATATATCAACTCTCCCAGACTTAGCCTTTGCTTGCCCTCAAGCAAACAGAAAGCTAAACTAGAAAAAGAGGTTGAAAACACGGAGACTCACCTGTCTTGAAACATCGCAATGACCCTCTTTCCCAAGCTTTCCAGATATCACCCAATCAGTTTCAGATCTAAACCACCATGTACTTCTCCGTAGACATTCGCAGCTTCCCAGATTCCACACATTATTTCACAACATCATCCAACCAAACCTTCCATCGCCAGTTTCATCGCTGTAATCAATGTTCAAGAACCTTCTAGATTCTTTCCCATACAATATCTTGACAAAAGAACCACCAAATTACACACTTTTGGTATTGTTTTCCTCTCCCCCAGACTTATCTCTTTTTATGTTCTCTTTATTTTTTTAATTTCGCTTCGCATATACAAATCAAGGTTTGAGACGCGAGTATTGATGATGTTTGCCACCGAATCCTCGGTTCTCCCCTCTCAATGTATCAAAAGGCTTTAGACGAATAATGGGGTTCCGGGAAATGTTCCTACCCCTCGCTTCCAACCTTTGTGTGATCATTCCTTATCCAAGTAGAATAATGGGATCACTGGAAATTTTCCTAGCCCTCTACTCAGCGGAAATCATCTCATCTTTTATGCATCTTATTACTAGCATGTGTCAAGGGAGAGAGTATACCATTATTTTCAAACACATGGTTCTTTGTCAGTATGAATGATGAATCAAGCTCTATAAACACTAACCATAATGATGAAGTGCAAAAATTTGGCTCAGGCTTTGGAAGGACTCTGCTGGAAACATGGGTGTCTTCTAGTCAACTGGTCAGTCTTTGAATTTTTCATTAGTCGATCTAGAACTGATTCTGTAACACTGTCACTCAAAAGCAAGGTTCAGAACAGTTGATTCAAGAAAAAGATCATAATCTCCAACAGGTTTTGACTCAATAAAACAAATTTGACTCAAAAACGACTAACTCTAAGAAAAATAAACACAATGTCAGCGACTACTCCCCCAGACTTAAACAACACTGTCTCCAGTGTTATCAGTCTAGAGTTGGTAAAAGAAATCAAAGGAACCGACTGCAAATAAACGCATAGAAGGTACCCTTCGTGTGATGGTCAGTATCGACTATACAGCCTGGGATCAGCGATACCAGGTATTTGTCGACAGAGCTCTTTCTCCTGTGGATGTGGTATCGATCGACACTAACTGGTGTCGATCGATACTGCTCGTCTGGACCTGTTTTCTGTGCAGACCACCAGACACAAAATCAAAAATAAAATTGAAATTAAAACTTATATACAGACTCACCAGTGGGTTGCCTCCCACTAAGCGCTTGTTTAATGTCATTAGCTTGACCGTGTCGGGGCTCAGCTATCAGTCAGGATCGGGTGGAGAACTAACCCCAAAGTAAGCTCCACAACTAGACATCTTCAGCTTTAGATTTCTGCTCAACATACCTTCCACAACATCCTTTCCTTTCTCTTTCAGCTCTGAAGGGAGGATAACTCTAACCTTAGAGAATGGTTTCGAGGTTCCCTTGCACTTCACCTTATATTCAATCGTATCTCCATCAGACTTCTGAGGGGTTAGAGTCACATGGGTAGCACTCTCGATTCTCTTGTTCTTCACCTTCTTTGTTGCTTTAGCCTTTTCGATGTCTTTCTTGGTGATGAGAGGAGGACCATCTAAAAGATCAATGACAGTTGGCTCATCATAAGGCTTGTCTAACAGATCAGTCACCAACGTCTCTCCCGTGACAACAGTGATGCAAGAGACATGTGTGGGAGCTCCTCCAGTAGGAATGGCTTTATAGTTGACCTCTTTATCAATGTAGGAGAACGAGATTCGCCTACTGGGTGTGTCCATAATCGCACCAGCTGTAGCCATAAACGGTCTTCCAATAATCAAAGGTGTACTAGATCTTGCACTCATTTCCACAACCTGAAAATTAGTAGGAACCAGACAATCTCCTACTTTGACGAGCAAATCAGGGATTGTACTGTATGGGAGCGAGGTGGAAGAGTTCGCGAATGTAAGAGGCGTCTTCGGAGATCGAATATCAGCTCCCAATCTCTCTGAAACTGCCCTTGACATGACATTGACGCTAGACCCTGAGTTAACGAGAGACTCTTTGAAATCAACTCCAAAGATAGATCATGGAACTGAAAATTTTCCTGGGTCTTCCTTTTTAGTCAACTGCTTCATTGGAGGTGGTGTACTTCTTGCCTTGATGAAGAGTGCCTTAATCTCTTCCTCAGTTTCTCTGCAACCTCTGAAGTAACCTAGCAGGGGGCTTTTTTCCACAGCTTCTTCAAATGAAATGTTATTAGGAACATTCCTCACCATTTTTTCAAAAGCAAGCAACTTCTCTGCAGTGATGGGGTTTCTGAGATGTCTTGGGGGCAAAGGATAAGGCAATTTAAGCTTGTAGACATGTTCCTCAACAATCCTCGGTGTTTTTGAAATTTTCAGCTCAGTCTGCAAGGGGTGTCGATCGATACTGCGCATCTGTATCGTCACTGGGTTGGTGTCGATCGATACTCGGTTAGTGTCGGTCGATACTCGGTTGGTGTTGGTCGATACTCGGTTGGTGTCGGTCGATACTCGGTTGGTGTCGGTCGATACTCGGTTGGTGTCGGTCGATACTCGTGAATTTCCAGAATTCTCATCGTCATCCTCAACAGATCCAAAATTTTCTGCAGTAACACCCTCTTCAACTACTGCAGTGACCTCTTTTCCAGTACTCAAGGTGATAGCATTGACATAATCATGCTGTGATTGAACCATTTTTCCCTTGACAGCTGCTGATGTCTGAGCATATTGAGTTTCCAGCATCTTTTGATGAATGCTGAGAGCCTCGATTTTCCCATTCAGATCTGTGTATATGGCATCCATCTTTCCATTAAAATCCACTTTCATCTTCTGTTGTCCCTCAAGGATCTGTTCAAGCATGGATTCAACCTTGCTTTCCTGAGTCTTAGGAGGCGGAGATGAACTCTCGTAGGTGTTGCTCTGCATTGGTTTCTGTAGATACTGATTTGTTCCAAAACCAACTGGTTTGTTGTTCTTCTGGTATTGAAATCTCTGACCTTGAAAACCAGCACCACCAATGTAGTTAACGTCTTCCACTTCATCTTTTTCAAAATTCTTGACCTCATCAGCAAAGTGTACAGTCTTTTGTTGCTTGCCCATTAACAAATTATGCACCGAATCCAGCTTCGCGTGCACCTCAGCAATCTGCGATCCATCCAAATTCCCAGTCTGCTTCTTCCGCTCAAAGTTTGCATTCTTGGTGCTATTGCTAGACGCCAAGTTCTCAATCAGCACATAAGCATCCTCGGGATATCTCGTGTTAAAATTACCATTGCTTGCAGCATCTAAGGCCATCTGATATCTCCAATCGATCCCTCGGCAGAAGATACCCAGCAACTGCACCTGTGAGAACCCATGATGTGGACAATCTCTCTGATAGGATCTAAATCTCACCCAAGCAGCCTTAAATGCCTATGTTGCTCCTTGAGAAAATAGGGAGATCTTGTTCCTCAACTCCTCAGATCTCGCATCGTCATAGAAGTTGTTCAGAAATGCGTTCTTCGTCTCTTCCCAAGTGCTCAGCGATCCCGGAGGCAACTACTTTAGCCAGTAAGCTGCATCCCCAGCAAGAGAGTATGGGAAAAGCTTACAGAATAGGAAATCATAGGACACTCCATTGTACTTGATGCTAGTAACCAAGTCCTCAAACCTCTCAATGTGATCCATAGGGTGTTCATGAGGAAGACCATGAAAAAGATGCTGACCCACAAGAGTGAAGTTTGCAGGTTTCAGCTCAAAGTCATTCCTCTGAAACGCAGGAACACGAATCGCTGCTCGATTGGCATATAACTGATCAGGCCTGTTGTACTCACCAATCGTCCTAGCACGATTAACCACAGCATTCCCAACATTCACAACAGCTGGAGGGAAAATATGTTTCCATCTCCATCGAGTCTTTGTCCCCTCTCATTGTACAATTGACCCTCATGGTCCCTCAAAGCACCAACCTCATCACGAACTAGAACCAATGGTTGTTCATCTCTGCTGGCTTCTTTGCTTTCCTGAAACACAAGAGTCAAAAACACGTAAGTAACAAAAATAAGAAAAATTACGACGAGTATCGAACGAGACCAGGCTGGGTATCGATCGATACCGACAAACTTAGTCAAACTCTAATCTAAAATCTAATGGAATTTAGAGTCCCCGGCAACGGCCGCCAAAATTTGATATGCTCAAATATAATACCCTAAAGTATCTAAGCAGTAGCTGTAGTATTTTAGGGTCGAACCACAAAGACTCAAGAATTCACTCAATAGATATTAAGACTCGAATTAAGCTAAGCGAACAAAGTAATGCAGGAGATAAACAGGAGAATATAAAATTTGTGAAATTCAATGGAGAAAAAACGCTAGGCCTAGGGAAATTCTCCGGTAAATCAGAATTGCAGATCAAATAGATGTAAGGAGGATATTAAGCACTATTCTTGAACTTGAAACACAAATGTAAAAATCAACCAACCGTCGCTGCGAAGATTATCTATGTCTAAACCTAGAATTCCAAATTTCTTTGCAAATCCTATGAATTCAAACAAGCATTAATGATCAGGTTCAATTGTTCACAAAATCCTAAACCAAATTTCTTTGCGAATAGGTCTTTTGCTCATCTAACACTAGTTCAGGCAATCGATCACACTTTCGTGCCAATCAAACAACCTAAGATCAGATTCTAGGTCATGAAGCTAGAATCAGCAGTAATCACAAGTCTAGATGAAGAACTCTATTGAATCTCTCCTATCAATTCAGATCAACCTAACAATTCATCAAACACCTTAGAATAACCCTAAACCTAACAGGGAATCTACTCAGACATGGTGAATGAAGCAAACATCATGAATAAAATAGATTGCATAAAAGAGTAGAGTAAAGAGTAACAAGGGTTCAAATTCTTGTCTCTCAGGAACAGAGTTTCTGACTTCTCTCCCTCTCTCCAAAACCCGAATAATGAATAAAATCCAATCTCCCCTAAAAGTGGCTAAAACCCCTAAATATAATGCTAAAACACGTTCTGGGCTTAATTGTAAATAATAGAATCTTCTGGGCCAAGTTACAGACTCTTCAGACTTGTAAAATCACGTGTTTTCCTTTCCTGCAGTTGGTGTCGATCGATACCGGGTTGGTGTCGGTCGATACCAGGACTCTGTGCTCGCCAGACTGGACTGTCTTCACGAAAACTGGCATAACTTTGATCGCACCGTTAGAATGGCCTCAAACCACTTCCAAATGAAATCTAATCTATTGTTCTGTCCTGTATCCAAATTTGAGCTCAATCCAACGGTGGGAAGTTATTCAACGAATGCCAAAAAGGTCCAGAATGCTCCAATATCTCCAATTATGCTCCAAACGTGCCAAAACCTGAAAAGACTCAAAAAGACTACAAAAACACTAGAAGGACTCTAAAAACAAGACCTATATCATGGCTAAACACGGGTAAAAACCATGATATATTACCTGACATAGAAGAAAGCAGATTGGATGTATTTTTCACAACTTCACGTCGACACCTTTCGCTATAATGTTCTAGGCAAACAAACAACAGAGAGAATCGAAGTGATATTTCTTACCATGGATGTTGCTGTTCTGTTTCATCAACACATCTTGTTTGTACCACTTCAGCTACAATGGTGTGAACAAGGATTCCATACTACCAAGACGACGAAGACAATGCTTGAAACCTCGCTAGGTCGACACGTACATCATGTATTTCAAAGCAGGGTTTCCATGAGTTTCAATCCATCTCATAGCAGAGCGAAACATGGACCTCAATTTCCCTTGCTAAACTAGAGGCAGCTAAGCGTTCAGACCAGCGACAAAGTGGTACCAAGTGGTTGGTGGGACCAACTATAAAAAGGAGATAAATTTATTACGATATTGCAGTCATTGACAGTATTCCATACATGTGAAGCAAGTAAAAGACCACGCCACTTAGATCAGTCTATGTGAAAAAAAAAAAAACAGACCTGGCTCGGCCATGCAACTTATGTCGTCTCCAAATATAAAGGCATTGGAAGTCGTCGATGAACTGGAGAAGGAAGATAGCTTCTCGTTTCATCACCACGAAGGAAAAAAACTAGATGAGCTAACATCAAATCAGGAGTGGCAGCTACCTGCACATCACAAGTTCTCATGATTCTTAACTGCAATCCATTTTTGGCCATCATTAAACAATATAATGAATCCTAGTTATCAAGAACATGTAAGCTCCAACCTCTTGACTAAGATCTTATTAGAACTATGATGACTACTCCAACAATTCTTAGAAAATATGATTGTCCTTTTCTGTTTCTTGCTAAATATTTACAATGCTCTCTGAAATTTCAGCCTTCAACGTGATTGCTGCCAAGACCATGCAAGAGGATAGACAACAGCTGAAAGCATAATGTAAACCGCACCCTCCCACCACTGGTACGCAGCTATAGCATTGACCTCATCAACAAACCCATTAAATGGAGCCTTGTACCTAGAGAAAATTCAATTTAGGAATGGCATGAACATATTATCACCAAAAGGTAAAAAAACCAACAACTAACAACTAACTTACACAATTTCTTTTATTTCCTCTCGGGGGTGCATGAGAAAAATGCAAGGTTCACTGATAGTATTAGGACCTAAGAAATAGATCCTATGCATGTGACCCTCTGATTCCTCACTCTGCTCAAGGTTCACCTCCTTTGAGGCTTCCATTTCCTCCAATACTAGAGAGAATCACAGCTCAAGTGCGCGCAAGAATAAAAATACAGTTCCACGTGAACCACCACCAGGTCCTAGACTTGAATTCCTTATGCCTTTTAGCGTCTTCCTAGGACTCTCGCCATCAGTTTTTATCGAGCCTTTCAGTGACCATCATGGAAGTGGGTGCTCAAGTGAACCAATCACTTCACAAATTGTCCTAAATATAGATTATGTATTAAACTAATGAAGTTGAAGAGCCACAGCTCGAGAGGATAAACTACACTAATGTAATAGATAATGAAGTACCATTTTATCAACAGATAATAAAAGGGACACTAAACACCTCTGGCCTAAGCAGATCTGATATTATGTGTTTAATATACTTGCTATTGTTTGGTTAGGATAGAGGTTGTAACATTACTTGAAACCATTTGAATATAACCTAGTAGAGAGTACAGGAAAACTAGGAACCCTAATCCATTCAAACATGTTTTGATGCAAAGAAACAGTAATACATAAAAATTTGTTATTGCAGCCCGTATTATGTTATTGCAGTTTATCTCAAACACACAAAAATTTAAGCTATTAATAAAATCTTGTAAATTATCATGTAGACCAATATTTTTTCATGTTCTACCCTCCGAAAATATACCAATCTTTCATTTTACCTTCACTTTTAATTCTCTTAAAATCAATTTATTAAATGTAATTATAGTTATATCAAATCGATTTTGTATCCCAAAACATAATCATACATGGGTTAGTATACACAACTCTTTTATGGTAGCAGTATTTGTGTAGCGAATACTGGCTAAACTATAAGAAGCTTTGTACACATGATAAAAGAGCATTATGAAAGTGGATCTCTAAACTAACCCTAGGTTTTTGGTTTTTTTGGTCATTCGGTTCGGGTTTTTCAGTTTTTCGGTTTATTTGGTAATTATCAAATCTGCCGATTTGAACCAAATAAATGTTCGGGTTGGTTTGGTTTATTCGGTTCGGTTATCAAGTTATAAACATATTCCGAAAGAAACCGGTTTCTTTTGTATTTTGGTTAATTTGAACCGAAATAGACCAAACTGAAGCAAATTCATACAAAAGTCATAACAATACATCATATGAGAAGCAACACAAGTCTGATTCAAAGTCTACGAATTAGAAAGGTTTAAAACATGAGATGAGAAGCAATACAAAACAAAAACATCCATATTTCAAGTTTGATTCAAAGAAAACATAAGAGAAGAAGTGTTAACCCCTATTTTATTGATTTATGTAGGTTCTTTTGTGACTATTCTTGCGTCTTTTAGCCGAAAACAAAATAATTTTAAGTCTTTTTGTATTTTATTGGGAAAAGGGTTTGAAGACAAAAGAGAAGGGATTTAGGGCTAGGGCTTCCAGAAGATTAAGTGGACTTTCAGAGGAATAAACGGGCTTTCAAAGGAATAAACGGGCTTTCAAAGGAATAAACGGGCTTTCAGAAGATCAAACAAGCCTCAAGATAGACCAAAATTAAGGAAGAAGAGGTCGGAGCCGCGTATCGATCGGTTGAGACCATAACCGATCGGTCATGCCCCAGCATCGATCGGTTGGCGTGGATTTGTCAAATTTCCATTTTCTCGCTTTTGGAAGTTTTACATTTTTCTCTACTCCCTAAACACTATATAAAGGGGGTTTGACCCTTAGTTGTAAAGAGACCAAGCCATTGAGGAATAAACTCATTGTAAATACTCTTTTTCTATTCTTTTAAGAGTTTTATCTTTAGTTTAGTAGTAGATTTAGTAGTATGTCTATGAGTTCTTCATATCCGTACTACTCTATCTCTACCTTGCTAGATATGATTCTCTGTTAGGTTGTAGAATTCATGTTAGGTAGTTTTAAATATGTAACAATGCATGATATGAGAATGATATTTATATCATTTGCCTAGGTTGATTTTAATGCTTATTATAGACTGACCGTTGAGTATGTCATTAGACGTTTCTCAACACGTGGCTGTGCAATGGAACGTTGGATTGTACCCTAGGTGAGCAAAGTATTCCTAGACAAGGGATATTGCTAGGGAGCTATGTGAACTTGTCACTCCCATACATAATGCTTGCTTAAATTCTGATAGTAAACGGAAGTTTCTGTTAGGATTGTTTGCATAGTAGTTATCACTAAGAAATTAGGGTAGCTAACATTTGTGATTAGGATGGTTTATAATGCTTTCTCTTATGCATGTAATTTACTTGTTTAGAATTGCTTAGGGTTCTCTGTGCCTAATTTCTATTCATATTAAGCTTTTTAAAAACATAAAAATCATATTTAATTTTTCTAGCTAAAGTTTAGTTATTATTATCCATACTGCAGTCGTTTTGGTCCCTATGGATTCAATCCCTAAGTAGTACAGCGGTGTATTGTACACTTGCAGTGATTATTTGGAGTAAAAATTTATGCACAACAAGAAGCAACTTATGAAATAAGTGAATGGTGGTTGAATGGTTCCATCAATGCAAGAAGAAACTCATATATGCATTCCCAAAACATTCATAAATCATAAGTCGTAAGTTTAGGTTGGTACTTGGTAAACTTCAACAAAACAGAATATACTTAGTTTTATCATCTTACCATTCCAAGATAGATAGATCACTGAGAAGAAGCATCCATATTGTACCGAGAATCTGCACAAGAAACATACTTTGTTAGTTTGTAATAAAAGACAAGTTGTAGAAGAAAAATCAGAAACAAGTCTCACCAAGTGACTCAAAAACTCAACTTTTTCTAACATATGTGCTAAGTTTTCAACTTGTGTTTGAGTCTAATAAGAACACTGCATCCATTGTTGTGTTCAGAGCAATACCTCAATCATATATGGAGTTCAAGAACTCATATACGTAGGCAACATATGAGACTTGAATTGCTAGTATGTCTCTAGCCGTTTGAGATAATATTGGGAACTTGTAGCTATTTGACCTCCACCATGACAGAACATCAAAAGCATTCCCAAATTGTTTTCCACTCTCAGTTTTCTCTACCAAATAGATATCCAACTCACTACTACCCTTTTCATTTCTCCTTTCACCAACCATCTTATTATAAATTATATCAACCCCCTCATAATCATCATCATCATCATCTAATAGATCACACACATTACTTGGCTGCTCAGAATCTCCATGATCACTCTTGGTTCTAGCTCCACTATCCTCATTTGGTTTGGTATTTCGAAGACTATATTCCTCATATAGCGTCTTCAATACACGTGAAAAAGAACCATATAATTGCCTAGCCTTTGTAGTGTCCTTACCATACAACTGTTCAAAGCACAGAGAAGCAAATTGCATATTGTTTCTTGGATTAAATACAGAAGCAATGATGACAAGCTCATTCATGTTCAGCAGGCCCTCCTAATATTTCTCAAACTTATCCCTCATCAGATGTGTTTGATCCCTAACCTCTTTATTATTGTTGACACACTTGGTGATCAGATTCTTTTCAATATTCAGAATTTTGTTGTAACATTGTGTTGAAGAAACCGATTTAGAAGCTGAAAATGTCAAGGTACTCTTGTAGAAGATCTTAAGGAATTTCACTAACATGTGCATATCATCCCAATCCGAGGAGGTTAGTCATCCAACTCGCTTCACCTAAGTCTTCTCATCTTCTTCCTCTAACTACTCACAATACAACTTATCCTCACATTCCATCTTCTCAAAGGCCACCCTTAAATTAAGAGCAGAAGTCAACATAAGATATGTTGAATTCCACCTTGAAATAACATCTAAAGGCAAGCTACCTCTAGATATCTTTCATGTCTCACACCTCAAAACAAATGAATTCAACCTCATGAAAGAACTGCGGACATACTTCACTGAGTTCCTAATAGCAACAATACTTCTATTAGCCTTTCTAAGCCCATCCCCACAATCAGATTTAAAATGTGTGAACAACATCTCATATGGATCAATTCACCATCTAGAACTAAAGCGTTTCGTCCTCTCCTCAATTCATCCCTAAAAATCCTAAGAGCCTTGTCATTAGTCTTTGCATTATCAACAGTCATAGTGAAGACCTTCTTAATCCCCCACTCATCTTAGACATCAACAAGTTGTCCAGGTATTGTGTCTCATTTGTGGTCAGTGATGACCTTAAAGCTTAGTATCCTTTTCTGCATGTGCCAGTTGACATCAATCCAGTGAGCAGTGACGACCATGTAGTTGTAGGAGGTTGTAGGGGACACCCATATATCTGTTTTCATTGAAACTCTCTTATTGTCAACACCAAACAATGGCCTCAGTTCAACTTTCTCTTGCCGATACAAGGCAACAATGTCTTTACCACTTGTTCTTCTAGAAAATTTCATGGAAAGAGGCAGGATGTTGGCACAACAATGCTTCCACCCCTATAATACAACAAATGAGAAAGGCAACTCATTGATGACCACCAACTCATTGACAGATCTCTTAAACAAATGATGATCATAATTAACAACCTTCATATTACCACTACAATCACCACTTAACAACTGTTATTTCTCCTTGTCATTAAAATTCTTGTATAACTTAAATCTATCTATGTTACTACATGGGACTAGTTCATATTGTATTTGAATCACAACCAATCTCGATACCACAATACTTACAGTTGCTCTTTTTTGCATTTTTTTCAGGATGAAATGCTTCCAAACCTTTGCCCGTTTTGCAAATTTCTTCTTTGGCTTCAGGGGCAAAGCAGAAGAACTTGATGTTGTTGACCTTTTGTTTCTAGTGCCGACAAACTCTGGAGAAGCTGGTTTAGTGTCCATGTCTATGTGATCGTCAGAAGACATCTACAAGAACAAACAACAAGACAAAGATATCAAAAACAAGACCGATAACAAGAACAGACATTAAACGTGAAGAGATCTACAAGAATAGACATCAAACAAAGATATAAAAAAAGACAAAGATATTAAAAACAAGACCTCTACAAGAACATACATCAAACAACCATATCAAAAACAAGACAAAGAAATCAAAAACAAGAATTTTACAAGAACGAACATCAAACAAGACCTCTACAAGAACATACATCAAACAACCATATCAAAAACATGACAAAGATATCAACAAGACCAAAAACAAGAACAGATATCAAACAAGATCTCTACAAGAACAGACATCAAATAACCATATCAAAAATAAGACATCAAAGCCGTTTACGAAATGCAACAGACATAAAAAATAAGACATTTACGAAATGCAAAAGGAATGCAACATACATTTAAAAAAATACAAAGCCAAACCACCAACCTAGACATGCAATAGACATCTACTGATACGAATATCATGAGCAACAAGGAGAACATGGAGGATGCATTGCTTGTACCCGTTGGACCAGTGATGATGAGAGCTAAAGCTAAGAGGATCAAAGAGACACTTAATGGGCTGATTCAAGAACTTTTGGGCTAGGAGAGCATCCATAACTCTTTTGGGGAGGAAGTACATCAAGTCCAGCCCACTTTGAGCCTAATTCAAGTCCAAGAAGGCCTAAAATAAATATCTCATTTTTGTGGCCAAGAAGAACGTCGAAAATGAAGGCCAAAAGTCATATTGTGGGAAGAGAAACTTACTATGGTTGTTATCTCATTCAACTTACTATCTTTATTTCTTTTAGTTTTCAAAACAAATTTTTTTTTTCCTTTATAATCATGTAATCTCTATTGGAGAAAAGCATCCAACTTTTTATTAAACACTTTTTCTTTGAGAGTGATTCTCCTTTGAGTTCCTTGTGAACTTTTCGATCTTTGGGTGTGAGATCCAAATGATCAACCGGTTTATCAAGTGTTTTCCATCACACTTGTGTGGCCATTAGTTGACCGAAGAGTGTAGAAGTGTGTTAAGTCGAGTATTGAATCTTTGGTTTACTAAAAAATAAATATAGTTTTGCTTTGTTTTTTTGCATTCTAAAATTTCTTATCTCATCTTTTTGTAACAAGTCGATGTACACCAACTTCCGTACAACATTTGTGTACACCAACTTCCGTACAACATTTGTGTACACCAACTGCCATACACCTTTCTTGTACACCCACTTCTGTACACTAGACCTGATTTCCACACTTCACCAGATCTCACCAGACTTGCTATCCAGACTTCACCAGACTTGATTTCCAGACTTGACCAGACTTAACAAGACTGCACTAAATTTTATTTATCGACTGCTTTAACAAATTTTTCTATCTCTTTGGTTTTGTCTTTTGATATACTTTTGAGAAAACATTCTGAGGTTTTGGTTAGTTCTATAAGAACTTTTTGGGAGATCACAAGAAAGAGAAAAAAAGTCAGATTGAGTAAAACACTTGTTGAGTGAAACACTTGAGAGATTGTGAGGTATTTTTATCTTCTAATGGTTATTTTGCAGGTTTAAAACATGTCTAATCACGGAGAAAAAATGGCAATATCAACGGTGATGGAGAAGATGCGACAGTTGATGAGGATTGAGATGGATGCAATTCATGAAAGATTGGACCGGGTACAAGAGGAGGTTCATCAAAGGCAACCACTAAATTTTCCTAATACACCAAAGAGAGAAGTAGAAGAGTTTCGGGCACCAAGGGTTTATGAGGCTAAAGACTATTATAGTCGTGATGGTAATTCATCTATGGGGAGCCGTAAGAGACCTAGATGTGCTAAAGAAGTAAGGGATCGAGCTGATGATAATTTTGGTAATATTAAATTGAAGATTCCTATATTCCATGGGAAGGACGATCCAGATTCATATCTAGAGTGGCAGAAAAAAATTGAGTTGGTTTTTGGTTTGCAAAACTACTCCGAAATGAGGAAGGTACGCGTTGCAGCCACTGAATTTTGTGATTATGCTATTAACTGGTGGGATCAATTGGTGACAAGCAGGAGAAGGAATGGCGAGTATCCTATTGAGACGTGGGCTGAGATGAAAGCTTATATGAAGAAACGTTTTGTGCCTAGCCATTATCACCAAGAACTACATCAGAAGCTACGTAGATTGAATCAAGGCAACCGTTGTGTTGAGGATTATTTCCAGGAGTAGGAAATGCTCATGTTGAGAGCCAATGTTGAATAATAGAGAGTAGCAACCATGGTAAGGTTTCTAAGTGGTCTGAATCGTGAGATTCAAGATTCAAGATATAGTTGCTCTGTTACAGGACTATGGAGACGTTTTTCTTGATGAAATACCTCATAGTTTACCACCAATTCGTGGGATTGAGCACCAGATTGACTTTGCACCAAGAGCATCCATTCGGCCAGCCTATAAAATGAATCCAGAGGAGACAAAGGAGCTTCAAAGGCAAGTTGGAGAGCTGTTGGAGAAGTGGTACATTTAAGAAAGCATGAGTCTATGTGTTGTTCCAGTTTTGCTAGTTCCTAAGAAGGATGGAACTGGAGAATGTGTGTAGATTGTAGAGCCATCAACAACATCATGGTAAAATATTGACATCCCATTCCTCCCTTGGATGATATGCTTGATGAATAGCATGGTTCTTGTGTATTTTCCAAGATTGATTTTAAGAGTGGTTATGACCAGATCAGGATGAAAGAGGGTGATGAGTGGAAAACTGCTTTTAAAACAAAACATGGTTTATATGAGTGGTTAGTGTTGTCTTTTGGTTTAACTAATGCACCCAGCACGTTCATGAGAGTAATGAATTATGTTTTGAGATCTTTCATTGGAGTCTTTGTTGTTTTCTACTTAAATGACATTCTAATCTATAGCAAAAACTTAGATGAACATGTTGAGCATCTGAAATCTGTTTTGGAAGTTCTAAGGAAAGAAAAGTTGTTTTGCACGGATATATAATCTTGTGTTTCTAAGCTTTGTTGTGAGTGCACAAGGTATACAGGTTGATGAAAAGAAAGTAAAGGCTATTCGATAGTGGCCTAATCCAAAGACTGTTGGAGAAGTGCGTAGTTTTCACGGACTTGCTGATTTCTATCAAAGATTTTTGAAGGAATTTAGCACTATGGCTGCACCATTGACTGAGGTGATATACGAACTAGGAGATTGGGTTTGGGTTCATATGAGAAAGGAGCGCTTTCCAGCTCAAAGAAAGTCCAAACTAAACCCAAGAGGAGATGGTTCATTCCAAGTCATAGAATGGCTCAACGACAATGCTTACAAGCTAGACTTGCAAGGTGAGTATGATGTGAGCAATTCATTTAACGTTTCTGACTTAACTCTATTTGATGTACGTGAACATGATTTCAGGTCAAATCGTTTTCAAGAGGAGGGGAATGATACGAATATCATGAGCAACAAGGAGAATGTGGAGGATGCATTGATTGTACCCGTTGGACCAGTGATGAGAGCTAGCTAAGAGGATCAAAGAGGTATTTAATGGGCTGATTTAAGAACTTTTAGGTAAGGAGAACATCCATAACTCTTTTGGGGAGGAAGTACATCAAGTCCAGCCCAATTTGAGCCTAATTCAAGTCCAAGAAGGCTTAAAATAAATGTCTCATTTTTGTGGCCAAGAAGAATGACGAAAATGAAGGCCAAAAGTCATTTTGAGGGAAGGAGAACACCAAAAGTTAAATTCTCATTCAACTTACTATCTTTATTTCTTTTAGTTTCAAGACAATTTAATTTCTATCTTATCTTTCAAGTTTCTTTCCCTTTATAATCATGTGATCTCTGTTGGAGAAAATCATCCTACTTTTTTATTAAAAACATTTTCTTTGAGAGTGATTCTCCTTTGAGTTTCCTGTGAACTTTTCGATCTTTAGGTGTGAGATCAAAACGATCAACCGGTTTATCAAGTGTTTTCCATCATATTTGTGTGGCCATTGGCTGACCGAAGAGTGTAGAAGTGTGTTAAGTCGGGTATTGGGTCTTTGGTTTAACATATTACTGGTTCGTGCTCCGCGGGTTCTTCATTCGGACGTTTCCACCACCTTGTTTCTTTGGAGCGTGTTAAGTCGAGTATTGGGTCTTTGGTTTAATATACCTCTGATTCGTGCTCCGCGGGTCCTTTGAAATCGAGAATTATCCTTCTACCTACCTAGAGACTAACTACTTGGGAAAGTTCCGCATCATCCGGTTTTTAAAGTGAATTTCACGATCGGATCTGTATCATCTACGACATTAAACAGACATATAAGAGTCGAATTAAACATGCATGAAGCAGGCAACAAAGATGAAAGCCCCAAATTGCAAATAAAAAAATGAAATGCCCAAATCGACATCAAACTGACATGATAACCCTAAATTGACAACAAACATACATCAAAAACACCAAATTGCAAACAGCCAAATACAGAGTCGAACCCCCAAAGCGAAAATTATTTTAGGGTTTACAAAATCAAAACCCAAAGCTGTCCCAAATCTCCTAATCAAGCATCGGCATTTTCTGAAAAGGGAGAACAAGGAGGAAGAACTTACCAATTCGAGATTCTGATGATTTAGGGTTTTGAAATTCGATTCAATCATGAGTAAATCCTAAAAGATATTGATGAAAGAAGTATATGAGATGAGAAACTGTAGAAGAAGTAAATGAAAGGAAGAAGAGATTGGGATGGAAAACCTCAGGTTCTCGTCTGCTTTGCCTACACTAGTTCGGTGGTTTCTTTCGGTTTTCAGTGGTTCGAGTCATAAACTAAAGAGAAGAAGTCGAGACCGAGAAAGAAGAACTGAAGAAGTGTCGTTTGGGATATTAGGGTTAGTATTTATACTTCGAGTATTAATCAGTTATCGATTGTCGAACCGAACTGAAGAAATAACCAAAATTGATTTTGATTTCTGTTGATCGGTTATCAAAGAATAACCAAAAAAAACCCAGGATTATGTAAACTCCTACTTTGAACTTTGAACAATACAACATTTTTTGGGTTACCTTTGTCAAAATACTATAAGATATTGAGCTCATACGTCCCATAATCTAAGAAACCTACGTTTTTGTGAACCCCATCCTAATGCATTAGCGCCCTCAAAAAAATTTCAATTTAACATCGTAAGTCTTACTAATATTAGTCTTAATAGCCATAACTCTATTTACACTTCGGCTTTGTATATAAGGCTTTCTTGTGTTAAAATAATACTAGGTAGTTACCCGCGCTATGCTGCGAGACTTTATTTAGATTAATTATTTTATATTTACTGATATAACATATTTTATTTTTATAAAAAAAAATCTTTTTGTTTAAAAACAAATACAGTACACGTTATAACATATCTAAAAATATTAGTTATATTTAGTTATAATTTTATACCTAAAAATACAAAATTACAAAATATCCTAAATAACCTAAATATCCGAAAATTCTTCTTATATTTGTCAAAATTATACAATTTTTTAACAAATTTAACCAAATTTTATTAATGTTAAGCCAATTTTATTAAAATTGCACCAATTTTCAGTTTTTTTCCTAAAACCGAACCGAAACAAGATCCGAATACAACACCTATCCGAATCAAAACCAAACCGAATAATCATAAAATCTAAATGGATAATAAACTCTTATACCCGAATTATCCAAATCCAAATAAATCCCAACAAAAACCGACGAAACTAGAATGCCCAGATCTACTCAATAGTATTAATTTAAATAATAATAGGACTAGTAATGCAACAAATTAAACTATATGGTCAAAAACAAAGATTGAGAAAAATATAAATCTTAAGGAGTTTCCAATATCAGAAGTTATTGCCGTCTCCTTCTCCGTTTCCTTCTCTTCTCTCTCTCTCTCTCTCTACAAGTTCATCAATGGCTCTTCCTCACCATTTAGATCTACACCTACAAGATTCCAAGAATTTCAGGTAACAATCTCTTCTCTTTGTTGTCATCAAGTGTGTTTGTGATAGAAAGCCCTAATTTTCTGCAAATTTTCAAGAATCAAAACCCTAATTTTGCCAACTTGTTTTGTTTCAGGGACTTTTGCGGAATCGACGGTCAGATTTCGCCGGAATTAGGGTTTGACAGCTCTGCAAATCTCCACGATCAATCTCAGCATCCTCCATATATTCCTCCATGTAAGTTTCATCTGATGAATTTGAAATTTTTAGAGTTTGTTTTGAGTCTTAAATTATACTTTAGATTTGGGATTAATTGGAACTAAGGGTTTTTGAAATTTGATTGGTGAATCGGTTTTGGGAATTTAAAGGTTTGATTTTTATGATGATCCTTGGGTTTATGTTACTTAGTTCATGTGGCTGGTTTTGCACCGGGACCGGTTGTGCAACTTGATGGTTCTGATGGTGGCAATGGAGCTGACTTTGAGTGGAACTATGGTCTTGGTCTTCAACCAAGACGTGAGAGGATAAAGGAACAGGATTTTTTGGACAACAATTCTCAAATATCTTCGATTGATTTTTGGCAAGCTCGGTCTGTATCAACCGGATTAGGTCTTTCACTTGACAATGCTCGTATAGCTCCTTCTGATGGCTCTGCTTCATTGTCGCTTGTTGGAGACGATATTGATCGAGAGTTACAGAGGCAGGATTCAGAAATCGATAGGTTTCTCAAGATTCAGGTAAATAACCCTGATATTGGTTTATGTTCTTATGAGATTTTGTTATTGGATGTCCGCGTGAGGATGAGCTCCTTGTTCTGTTTGATCGAAGCTACTTAGTACGAACTGGATCTTGTTTGATCAATCTAGTTGCCCTGTATCTACTTAATTAATATATCTGATTTGGATGTGTTCTTTATTCTGTACAGGGGGATCAATTACGGCATGCTATCCTCGACAAGATCCAGAAAAGTCAGCATAAAACTGTGTCACTCGTGGAGGAAAGAGTTCTTCAGAAACTCCGTGAGAAAGATGAGGAACTAGAGATAATTAACCGAAAGAACAAGGAACTCGAGGTACGAATGGAACAGCTGACAATGGAAGCTGAGGCATGGCAACAACGTGCAAAGTACAGCGAGAACATGATCGCTGCCCTCAACTACAATCTTGAGCGAGCTCAAGGTTGGCCAAGAGACAGCATTGAAGGATGCGGAGACAGCGAAGTGGATGACACAGCTTCTTGCTTCAATGGAAGAAACAACAACAACAACAATAACACGAAGACGATGATGATGTGCAGGTTTTGTGGAGTAAGAGAAGTGTGTATGTTGTTGTTGCCATGTAAGCATATGTGTCTGTGTAAGGAGTGTGAGAGAAAGCTTAGCTCTTGTCCTTTGTGTCAGTCCAAGTTTCTAGGTATGGAAGTATACATGTGATTGTGATTTAAGTATTTAACCGAACTAATGTCTAATTAGGTAACGAACGAATTATATTTGTAATTTTCTTGCCTTTTTTGTGTTTGTTAATATTATCGGATTGGTAAGTTTTAACCAGATTGACATATTAATCATATTAGACCAGGTTGGTTTTGAATCTATTTTGGTCCATCCATTGTCTAAACAGGAGAGCCATCGTGTTGAGTTCAAGGAGAACTAATAAATCGATTTGTGTCAATTAGTAGTTCATAATTAAGAAAATGAGGACAAATTAGTTGAAAAAAAAAGTAGTTCATAATTAAGAACGATTTGTGGAATGATATATTTTTCTTAATTATGGGCTGATTTTTCCTAATGATGAACTAATAAATCGATTTTCTTAATTATGTGCTGATTCAATCCAATTAAGACGTTCCTCGCAAAAATATTTGATGTCAATTAATTATGTTTGGTCTAGTTAGGACTTAGCAGCCTATTATTTGGAAATAGAAAGATGAACATCTGAATTGATACCCTTTTCCTCATGTTGGCTCATCTTTGCTCCATTGATCTAGGATGAAATATAGAAACACCGTATAACTCCAAGAAAATGAGGGACAATGCCCTATAGAAAAACAAATATTTCCTACGCAACGGGTCACAAATATGCAATTGAACATTTATACAATAATAATACATGCAACTAGTATCCTCAACCAATGAATACATCATATACTAGATGTTACTTTTGATATGAGGGGGTGAAATTTTTTTTATTTTTTTTTAAACGCCTTCTTAAAGCAAGAATAAGAGACTGCTTGTTAGGTTGAAGTCGAAGAGCCCATTCCAAAGGTGTTATATATGCTGGCTGCAACCGTAGCATGTGAAGAGAAATGCATAATAGTCTCGGTCCATCTGGTTCGAGTAAGTTATAACCTAGCCAATGGAATCTAAATTTCATGCCAAAGCATGCAAAACAAGCTATCGTCCAACTCAACTCACACGGGCCTGCAACTCACATTTGTTTAATCTTAAGTGTATGCAAAAGATAGAGATCAAGATCCAGCATCCCAAACCCCCTGCGTTGAAGAGTCCAAAAAGTTCTGATCATGGAATGTTTATATTAAATAAATTCATTCATGATTTATGAAAAAAAAATTTAATATGCATATACAGACCAAGAACATATATTAAAATTTAATACCATGAGATAAAAAAATTCTTACAATGTATATATTGTTCTCTTCTTCTTTTTTTTTTACTTGTCAATATAGAGTATTACACTGGGTGTAAAGGTTTACTAACTGAAAGTTATTATTTTATGTTATTTTTCAACTAAAACATAAGGGATACAAGTGTTACCAATTACCGTATATATATCGTTAATGTTGTAGTAAGAACGTTTGCTTTTAAAGTAAAGTGTCGAGATGATTATTAGTGAAGTTTCACCTAATCATGCCTTACAAAGTAACGACAAAGAGAAAAGGATCTGTAAAAGAGAAGTCTGCTTTTTCTTTAGATAATAGAAAGATAAAAAAGGAAATAACCATTAACAAGAAAAACAAACCACACAATATTTGAAAATAGGTGCTCTTTTTTATAGTTCAAAAAATATAATTCCGACCTAACATATGATCGATTTTTCGAGTCCTTAATTAATGTCGGTTTAGAATGTTATAGTTTTTTTTTTTTGTTTTTTTGGTCACATTTAGAATGTTATATATAACTCTACAAAGTCTACTTAATAGGCATGTATTTTTAATATATTATATTTAGAAACTTCAGAAAAATGAATATATGTTTTTGGACATATCTTTTGAAAAACTATTGGACTTGTAATTTGTAAAGACACGAATCCTTATAATTTGTCATGATTTTCGAATCAAAGATGCTTTAGATTAAAGTACTCAATTAACCACTGTATTTCCTCGTGATTATTTTTTTTAAAGCATATTAAGAAAGTGTGCTGGCTTTGTCTTTCACGGAATTTTTCTTTGTGGACATCCATTATGTTGATACAGTTAATTAATATTAAAAACAAAAAAAAACTGAAAAACAAAATTAGAGCTACTAACACCAAAATATTCTAGCAGCATCACCATCAAAATCTAACTCCGTTTTACACTTTACGAGGATAAAAGTTCAAGAAAAGAATATGATAATTGGTTTTTAGAATTAAATTAAAAATATCTCTTTGAATATACCATTAATAACTATATTTATAGTTTTGTACACATGAATCTAATCTACCTAATACTATAAAGCACATAAAGAAAGAAAAGTAGTTGAGTTGAATGATAGCTCAAAATTAAAGACAACTTTCTCATTTTGCATTTCAATCATTCTTTTGCATATTCGACTTTGTAAAGCTGCTCTTTCTCTTCGATTCCCTTTTTAAGAGTACAAATTATAAATCTCTTCTTCCTTTTCTTTTTTCAAATTAGTTCAAAAAAATCAGAAAACAAAAACCAATTTTTTATAAACTTTGAATATTAGTTTATCTATTTATTATAAACCCTTAAATTTGTTCTTTTAACTAAATTAACTATTCATCTTTATGATAAGCCTATACCAAAAGTAAAATGGTGCGTCATTTAAAAACAAATATTTTTTTTTAAAGCTCTTGATTTTCCATAACTAAATATGTTTCATATAGTTTTTGTTTTCCTGATTTGGGTCATCCGAAGAAGAAGAGGGATGTGGCCTTCATCATCCTTGTAAAAGCAAAAATCTAATGGTTCTTTTATTCTACCTTAAATGCTCTCTATTCTCAAAATCTTCCCTACCAACCACGAAAGCCACAATAACGAGTAATCTTGAAAAAAGTTTGTAGATCGCTCATAAGACGCAAATATTGTATTAGAACAACAACTAGGAATATTTGAGGTTCCAACAAAATATCGATCAAAAATATTAATAATGTTTTGAGAGTGGAAAAAGAGAAATATCAGGGTTTTCTTATTCTTCACCGTTGCGGTTCTATATTGTAATACGAAAAAAATATAAATTTGCATATTTCCGATTTCAGTTATGGTAAAATCCACATCTCTTACATTAAAAGTAAATCACTATAATAAAGGCTACAGTTTTTGAGCCTCTAATTTATAAGTTTGCTACTGATTGAGTTTTCTTCGACATCGGTCTGCCCATACTGCAATTGGATTAGGTAAACAAACCACCAATTTGATAGAACAAAATAGACATGAATAAATCAAGAACAAAAAGAAGATAAAAACTATAAGCTTTAGTATTTTATTACATAACTAATGATTTTTCAGAATAATATTGTTCTTGTGGAAAAAGGGGTGAGAAAAATCGGATCCTTCCATATGGTGGTGTTCATTTATAGCTTTCTTTTCCCTTTTTATGTGTCATAGTCATTAATTTATGAATTAAATCATAATATAATGCTAAGACTTGATCATTTGACTCTTTGACCATTTATTATTAATTCATGATATAAGAATGCGATCATTCTTGATATAGTATCTTCTTGTAGTTGGTACTATGCAAAACTTAATGAACCTTTTTCTAGTCCCAATCCTATGACAATATCTTACTATAATCTCATCCACTGGGGGTATTGCAGTCTTATTCCAACGCTGAAAAACCACAGGCCACATTACTTGATCAGACTTTTTTAATTATTGGCACCCGTATATCATTTTCGTGCGTTGTGATAGTTGTATATATCATTTACGTCGGAACATGACATTTAGCTAAATTAAGGATTGAGAAAAAGTGAAAATAAAATTAATTCAAGTGGAGAATCAAATTAAAGACTTCTCTGTTTTGTCGGTTTTATGCAAATATTTGTACATATATAAAGTTTTTTTTCAGTTTGTACCATTCATTGTGATATGCCTTTTTCAAAATAGCGCATGCGAAAACCCAATCCCAAATTACAAACGAATTGAAGATTTTTAGAGCTGGGGATTTATGATTTGCGGGTTGAGTTTAATTTAACCCCAATTTCAGTTAAATTTTGTTAACTGTTTAATCACGTTTGTTTAACAAAAATGTTAGAAGTCAACGAAAAATCAATAAAAAGGAGCTATACATTAAAAAAAATTAAGTTATAGAGATAGACCTCGATTACATTTTATTTATGTGGCTCAATATTAAAATTGCAAAATAGTATGATTGAGAACTCAGCTTAAAGGTTTGTGTGTGGTTACATCCCGACAATCAACATATAATATTGAGAAACTATATATTTATATAGAATTTTCAAAAACCTAATTAGTTTATTATTTTATTGAATTGTATAAAATATTTGTCCGCTTTAACTCAAAACTAGAAAAAATATTAGTTTATAGTGATTATTAATTTATCGAGTTAATTGATAGAGGTTATATTGTAGTAAGAAAAGATTAAAAATTTTATTTATATACTATATTAAGA
Source organism: Crucihimalaya himalaica (assembly GCA_004349715.1). NCBI lineage: Eukaryota > Viridiplantae > Streptophyta > Magnoliopsida > Brassicales > Brassicaceae > Crucihimalaya > Crucihimalaya himalaica. Next base: position 2,604,608 of record SMJT01000015.1, read on the forward strand.
GATAATAGTTTCATATTCCAACTGATAAAAGTGGTAGTAGTACTACATTGTTTTTTCAACCAAAGTAGTAATAGCACGTTAAATAATTAAATATAGTAAAGTTGTACCAAAATAAATATAAAGTGGATATTATATTCATTATCTATGCATTTATAGTTTAACAAACAATCTGACATTAACAAATATTTATTTAGCCTTTTTACCGCCCCCACCCAACAAAAAATAACCATACAAAACCGGCAAATTTTGTACTATATAAAATATAAATTCCATGCTGGCTCTTCTTTATCACCACCATCTTTTAACTGCCAAATTGAATGGTTATATAGCCATATATAGGAGGTGAAATGTTAGCAATCAAAGTCATAGAATTTTAATAAATAACTAAATGAAGGAATTCAAAATATTATGTGAGTTCAAATTCATAGACTTTTAATAAATAACTAACTAAATGTTAGCAATCGAGGATAAACTTGCATTGTCAATATTTGCTCAGTAATCTTAGGGCGAATTAGGTCGGATATCTTAAAGTTTTAAATATTGGAGTCCAAATATATGACTTTTAGACATACGTAAAGAAAAAATATCATTCCAAAAACATAATACATGCATGGACCTACGAAAAAAAGCCTACAATAATTTAGCGTTAAAAGAATATATGAAAAGACCAAAGGAAAAAATTGGATTATTGGATGTCTTTTCTGTATGAAGGAATAAAGGAGAACTTTTTCTCATTTTTGCATGGAAAAAAAGACATTCCATTTTCAAAAAAAAAAAAATGACCATACTGTTAATATAAGATTTATGTACAAAATGACCATACTGTCATATTTATAGCTAGATGACAAATCTGTGAATAAATGTTATCGTGTGACATCGAATATAATATTTTATTATTTTAATAATTATATGTTTATCTGACCACACTTGGTTGGGTTATCTCGTTTCGGTATTTTTGTGGTATTTTTAATAATTATATGTGGTATAAACAAAAATACCATAAGCAGTCGTAGACTTCACTAGCGAAGTCTGCAACCGTAACTAAATCTTAAATTTAAACTAAAAAAATTATAAAACATATTTTGATCAAATTTTTTGATAGATAAATTATTTTAAATCAAAGTCCAAGGTTTAAAAATAAAATTTCATAAAACTAAACCATGTGATGTAAAGCATATGAGGCATAATAGGTTTAGGGTTTGCGTATGGGTAAGAATCCATGTATATATCTTTAGGGTTAGACTTAAGTTCATATTTTTTTGATATAAAATATTGATATTTCATATAGTTGTTAGATTTTGTATATTATACTATTTTGATGTCAGATGTAAGAATTTGTTAACAAAAAGTGAAAAACAAATATTAGAATTTTAGAGTTTAGGGCTTACAGACTTCTCGGATCTCGGGTGAGGTCTCATAGAAGATTTCGTGTATGAAGTCTATAACATTTTGTAAGATAGACTTCTCTATAAAATTCTGAATATTTTGAGGTGAAGTCTAAAACTTCAAAAGTCAAGTCTGAAATTTCAAAGGTGAATTCTGAAATTTCAAAGGTGAAGTCTGAAATTCAAAAAATTTCAAAATTTTCAAAATATTTCGAAAATATTCAAAAAAATTTTAAAATTCAAAATTTTTTGAAAATTTTCGAATTTCAGAGGTGTAGTCTGAAATTTCAAAGCTGAAGTCCAAAATTTTTTTTAAATTCAACAAAATTCAACAAAATAAAAAAATGAAAAATTTTGAAAACAATTAAAAAAAAAATCGAAAAAATCGTAAAATTTCGAATTTCAGAGGTGAAGTCTGAAATTTCAAAGATGAAGTCTGAAATTTCAAAGGTGAAGTCTGAAATTTCAAAGGAGAAGTCTGAAATTTCAAAAAAAATCAAAATTAAAAAAAGTTTAGAAAAAAGTAAAAAAAAAATGATTTTTTTTGAAAAATTCGAATTTCAGAGGTAAAGTCTGAAATTTCAAAGGTGAAGTCTGAAATTTAAAATTGAAGTTTGAACTTTTAACCTAACCCTAGTTTTACCCCACATATAAAAACTCAATTTTTCTATTCTTCTCCAACCTCTCTCTTTATCTCAAAAACGGCAGAACACACACACACACACACACACTCTCTCTCTAAAACTTCTGTAAAATAGCAAGGATCTCTCCACTTTCAATGCGGCTCCACCGTACTGTCATCGTTAAGACGTTGCTTTTCTTGTTATTTCTCCGTTTTCGTCACTATTAATCTCTCCTCAAAAGTGTTATTCTCTTTATCCTCAGATCTGACTAACCAATCACTCATTATTGTTGCATTTTTTTTACTAGCGTCTTCATTCTACTTACGTATGTTTTAATGTTTGTTACAGATTTGAGGCGTAACACCACCAGAAAATAGTTAAGTTCGTTTATTCTTTAGATTCATACAACAGTTTATGTTCCAAACAAAAGTTAAGATCTAAATCTTCAATTGTATGTGCGTTATGATTTGTTTTTTGGAATTTCATCTAGAGGATTCATTATGAATTTCAAGTCTAAAATAGTTTATGTCGAGTATGATTTCAAAACATTTTGTTGATTTATCTGAGTTTTTCGCGTTATTTTTATGTTTGTATATGAGTTTTCGTTTATTACTTTATTTTTACAGATCTAGATTTACACTGAGACTTCACACCGAAACTTCATTGTGCGCCTTCACACCTAGACTTCACTGTGAGACTTCGTAGCGAGACTTCACAGTGAGACTGCACACTAAGACTTCATAGTGAGACTTCAAGCCGAGACTTCACAGTGAGACTTCACAAAAAAATTTCACAATGAGACTTCGAAGTGAGACTTCACACCAAGACTTCACTGTGAGACTTCACACCAAAACTTCACTGTGAGACTTCACACCCAGACTTCACAGTGAGAATTCACAATGAGACTTCATACCGAGATGTTTCTGGGTTCCCGTAGCATTTAAATTCTTACATATAATGTTGTAGATGTAAAAACAAACAAATGTAATCCTCCTTCTTGGATTGTAAATCTCTTGTATGATGACATTTCCAATTAATAAAAGTTATATTGACAAAAAAATTATTTCTTGCGAAACCTATTAAATTAAACATCAAGTCTTAATTTAACAAAATAAAGTTGCAAAGTCGAGAGAACCTTGTTCTTGTTCTTCTGAAATGTAAAGTGGCAAAAAAATAAAAACAAGTCATAATTAGCTAGGCATATAGTAGTGTTTGTGAAAGGAGACTTCACTTCAAGACTTGGAAAGAAGACTTCACTTACAGATTCTAATACATCTAGTGACGCTTAACCGTGAAAATCTTAAATACTAAAAACACATATAAAAAATGTCATTGAGATGTGAAACTCATACATAACTATTAGTGCAAGAGCAAGATACAAATGAATTTTTTTAAAAAGTCAGTGCAAGAGACTTCACACGTAACACACATGTTAAGACAAGGAAAAAACATCAACTAATTACAAATAAGCTAAAATTTTAGTTTTACTAAGCATCATCGTATGAGACTTCTCATAAGTAGTCTATTGACAGATTTCAAATGTGAAGTCTCGAAATAAATAACTACTAGAAACTAATAAAATCGTTTTAAGACAGAATATAACACATTGAGATGAGAGACTCATAAATAAACAACAACAATGATTAATACACATGAAAATTTAAAATCTCAAAAATATAAAACAGATATGATACATATACATTTTAAAAAAAGTTAGTGCAAGAGACTTCTCAAACGAAGTCTCTGGACAGACTTTCTCTGTGAAGTCTATATATTATAAGCTAAATACCTAATAAGTTAAGAAACATGATTTAAAAATAATTATACGATAAAAATAGTTTGAATTTTTAAAACATCAAAAATCATACTTAACTCACATGTTAGGAAAAGAAAATAAAAATAACTAATTAAAAATAAGCTAAAATTTCATTTCTACTAAAATTATCATTTGAAACTTTTCGGATGAAGTCTCCTAACAGACTTCTCAGATGAAGTCTGCTAAGCGATTCAGAGGAGACTTCGCATGAGATATCTGAAGTAGAGGTCTAGTTTTGCAATTGACCATATTTTGACTTTTTAAGGAGACTTCACAGGCGAAGTCTCCTACACAATGAGACTTCGTTGAGAAGTTTATACCAGTTTGGGGTCTAGTTTGCAATTGACCATAATTGACTTTTTCATTAGACTTCATTTGAGAAGTCTCATCAGTATGAGACATGAGACTTCGCCTGTGAAGTCTATTACGTAATAAGACTTCCATGATGAAGTCTTTTTGCCTTTAGAGACTTTTCCGACGACGTCTACCCATAAAGTAGGGTCTAGTTTTGCAATTGACTAGAGTTTGACTTTTACATGAGACTTCGTCTGAGAAGTCTAAGTAGAAAAGGGTTACTTTTGCAATTAATTTTTGATTTTTTAATTCAAGAGTTTCCGATGGTTGCAGACTTCATCCGAAAAGTCTATCAATGGTCAATGTTTCGAAATTTCGGTCAAATGCTAAAGTAACCTTTTTTCACGCACACTTCTCAGGTGAAGTCTTGATAAAAAGTCTTTGTTCAGGTCAATTGCAAAACTAACCCTCTTTTTACAGACTTCATAGGAGAAGTCTAACATACGGTCAATTGCAAAACTAACCTCTTGTACGCATATTTCATAGGTGAAGTCTGAAGATTTTTTTTTTGTTTTCAAAGGAGAACTTGAGACTTTCATCGTGAAGTCTGTGAAGCAAAAAGTCAATTGCAAAACTAATTCCCAGCTGACTATTGAGACTTCACCTGAGAAATCTGCCTTCTGGAAAATCAGAGAAAAGGAAGCAAAAATTACCAAATTTTGGTTTGAGCTTGTTTTTAGCTTCGTTGACGGCTAAGAACTGTTCACACTACCGATACCCAAGAAACTCAAGCGTTATTCATGAATCTTAGTAAATCACAAGATCTAAGTATGGTGAATTTTGAGAAAGAAATTTTAGAGTTTAATGGTTGAAATGAGAGCGAATAAGAGAGGATATTGAGAAAAATAAAGCTTTTAGCTTAATTATAGAGCTTTAACATCTCTTAATTCGGTTGTTTGAAGCTTTTAGAGCTCAATTTTGGTTGGTAATGGTGGTTGGGAGCTATTGAAGAACATGACATTTTCGTAATTATGCAATAATCTTTAGGTTATTATGTTTTAAACCCAGCCACCAGACTTCACATGAGAAGTCTGCGCTACGTATTTTTGTGAACAAAGAAAGTGAGAATGGTATTTTGAGACATTTTGAAAGAATAATGACGAAAGGTCTAGTTTTGCATTTGACTTCAAATAAGGATCTACTTTAGCAACTAACCCTATATAATTCTAACTTTGTTAGATTTTTCTATTGGTGAATGAGTATTTATAGACGTCCTCGATATTTTCTTATAAAATTATTTTACGGGTGATTTAGTTCTATTTTACAAATTTTCTATTTTAATTTTTCTCTCATAAATTTAAAATATTAAATTATAATCTCACGTATACCCGAGGCCTAATCTAGTTATAATTTTAAGTATGGTTTTAAAAATTAATAACTCACATGACAAGTGTCACGTTTATCGATTCCAGATTTTGACAAGTGTCAAAAATTAAAAAATTGTTAAAAATCTTATTATAAGGAAACTTTACATAAAGATAATTAACTACCATTACTCAGAAAATAGAAATTGTATAAGAAAGTTATACAAATTACTAATTCTTAAAAAAGAATAAACTTCTATAATAAAGCAAATTTTTAATCCTAAATAAAAAATTATAAATATTGAACTCAATATAAACAAATAGGTAATCTCATATCTTCTCAACAAACAAAACAATTTTCATCAAAAACACTATTCTAACTTCAACTTCATTTTATTGGTAAAAATCTATTTCTTTTCATTTCTAAAGTTATTTTATTTATTATTATGAGGTTGTCGTAGATTTAATTTATTTTTATATTTTTATGATTTATTTTCTAATTTTGGTTGGATTTTCTTCTATTTTTCTTTAAATCGCTATAATTCAAAATATAGTGAGAAAAGAAATTCAAAATAACAATACTAATTTATTTTTATGTCGATCAGAAAAATAAAATTAAAAGTCAAATATGATTAAAAATAAATAAATCTGATACAAATAAGAATAAACCAAGTTTATTATATATTTATTTTATAGGTGATTTAATTCTATCTTTCAAATTTCTTATTTTTGTTTTTTTCATATTGTAAAATATTAGATTATAATCCCGCGTGTATGCAGAACATAAAGATAATTAACTACCAATATTATTCAAAAAATCAAAATTCTTTAAATAAATTATATAAATTACTAATTCTTAAAACAAAATCAAAAAATCAAAAAAATTATTATAAAGAAATTATACAAAAAGATAATTAGCTATCATTATTTAGAAATAGAAATTATAGTAATAACTAATTCTAAAAAGAATAAATTTCCATAATTAAAAAAATTTCTAATCCTAAATGAAAAATAATTATAAATATTGAACTATATATAAAAAAATAAGTCTCATATATTTTCAAGAAACAAAACATTTTTCTTTAAAACACCATCATAGCTTCAACTTCATTTTATTGGTAAAACATTTTTTTAATTTTCTAAAATTTATTTTAATTTATTATTATGAGGTTGTCGTATATATATTATGATTATTAAACTTTTCTCTAATTTCAGTTGGTTTTACTACTATTTTCAGAAAATAGCTATCATCCAAAAGAGAGTGAGCAAAACAATTATATATAAGAACACTAATTTATATTTATATATCGATTTGACAAAAAATATATTCAAATATGATTAAAAAGAAATAAATCTTATTCAAATATAAATAAACCAAACTATATATAATTGAAGAAATAAATAATTGTAACTTTATTAGACTTTTCTATTGTTTAATGATTTAGGCGTTTTCAATATTTTATTTTATATTTATTTTTACGGGTGATTTAATTTTTTTTTGCTCAGGACGGGTTATTTGATTTGATATTTCAAATTTTATATTTTGTTTTTTCTCAAATATTTTAAAATATTTAGGTTATAATTTCGTGTATACGCGGGATTTAATCTAGTATCATTATAAATAAGAAAATAAAAAATATTCTTTTAACATTTTTACCAATGTATGTACGTATACGCACACTAAACGTTGACAGGAACACATGCATGTAGAGAAGTACGTTACAATTAATATTTACCGTGAAGATTTAAGAAAACAAATAAGGAAAAAAACTAATGAGGAAAGTAAGGCAAAAGACAAAACGAAGAAAAAGATGTCTTTGTCTATAGATAAAGACAGAGAACCAATTTCTCGTGAAACCAATTTAATAAGCCTCTCGTGACTGACCACTTCTTCTTCTTCTTCTTCTTCTTCTTCCACCATTTCTCTTTATTATCTGTCCTTTTCGATCTTCCTTTGACCTCATTTTGTTGACCCAATCTCTAGCTTCTCTTAAACCTTTTCACATTTTTTACATCATCCACATTTTAATTTGCATATAGCAATCAAAACCAACTTTAGTTAAACTTGTGCCAAATGGACGAATACTACTTGATCTGACAAGTGACAACGAATGAATGGTGGTCTAATTAGTAATTACGTGTGTATATTTGCAAAGTCGTTACTTTTAAGTTGGAGCCAAAAGCGTTAATAGCCCAGCTCATGAACCTTGGACCCTTGGTGTGTCTTTTACCCCATGTTAGACTAGGCTACGCATAGAAAGGATTACATTATACGATATCATGCAAGAGAAATCTATCTTATATGTAAGAAAAATTGGTTGAAGGATGAATTAAACTATAGTTTTTTTTCCTCACTTAACCAATAGATAAACATGAAGTCTAAACATGCAAAATATTAGTGAAATTTGCATAGTTTTTAAGTCGTTTTCTTTAGAATTAAGTTCATTTCTCTTATAGTTTTGGTATTTTTCCATTGGTTTTAGTCCTTTTTGATAAAAAAAATAAGTTTTAACCCTATGTATACTCAACCACAAATATATGGCTAGTCATCAGGATATTCAGGCACCACAAGAAAACAAGCCATTTGCGATGGACATATACCTCGCAATTCCGTCGCAAATGGCCTTTCGCGATGGATTTGCGAGACGCACCATTCCGTCGCAAATCCCGTCTCGCAAATCAATTTTCGTCGCAAATCCCTCACAAATTTGCGAGGGAAAAACGTGGTTGCTATCTAGTCGCAAAAATAACCCCGCAATATCGTCGCAAAATTGCGACGGAAGTGCGTGAACGCATTTTTCATCGCAAAAGTTTTCATCTTAAATTGGAAGCAAAATGCGTTACTAATTTTACCCGCAAACGCGTCGCAAAACTTGCTTCGGATTTGCGAAGAAACATTGCGACGGAATTGTGTGGATATATTTCTAATTGGGGTTGCCATTCCCTCGCAATTTGCGACGGAATTGCGAGGGTACGGTTCTTATTTCTCTCGCAAAACCATCGCAAATTGCGAGGGAATTGCGGCGGCAACCGATTTATATAATAATTAAAATTTTTAATTATTAATAATAATTAAAAATTAAAAATTTATAAATTATAAATAAATTTTTTTTTTCAAAATTAAAATTTTATAAAAATAAATTGTTTAAACATTAAAAGAAACTAAATTGTATCATACATTAGGGAATCTAAAATTGAACCGATGGACCGGATCCAGTTCCGGTTCTGGTTCCGGTCTCGGTCCCGGTCTCGGTCCTACTGGTTGATGTGTCTCCAGGGTCCTGAAACATATGTGCTAGCACCGGATCATTTGTCGCCAAATAGCTGAACATCTGATCGAACCTCGAGATCTTCTCAGACTGAGTCACGATCAGCTGGGCCTGCGACTCAATGATGCCCTGGAGGTAGGCGGCGGACTCCGCTTCTGCTGCTCCCGAGGAAGAAGAAGTGCACGAGTCGATCTGCGATTGCAGAGAACCGACTCCGTAAATTCTCCCTTTTTTACGGGGAGCGACCTGAAAATTAAGAATAAGTTTAATTATTTGAAATTATTGTAAAAAATAAATATAAAACATTAATATTCATACCTCGGTAAAGATCTTGTTCTTCACGGCGGGAGTCAAAGGGGTAGAGGCGCTCTCATCGCCCTCCGAATGCTGAGTCAACTCCTGCATCTTCGAAGTGACCTCGTTGTAGATCTTCTCAGACTTCCCGTCGACAAAAGTCCCATCTGGTCGCCTCTTTGTCTCCTCGAGGACAGCTAGCAAATCCGGGATCGAATCTCCGCGATCCTTTGCCTGATTTGTTTTTTTATAAATATCATAAAAAATTTAATTAATAATTAAAAGAAATGAAAAACTTACGATTTTCCGTCCGCGGGCCATGTAGGAAAGCTGTCCAGACCGATGCTTGGCATACCCGTCCCCATCAGGATCAGCGTACCGGGCCGCCCGACTGTTAGCGCTCTTGATCTCGCTCGCCGGATCCTGCCAATAAGCCACAAGGCCTGCCCAGACATCTGGATCAAACCACCTAGGCATCGCAAGGTCGCCTTCTTTCTTCCACTTCTTCTTCCACCGTCCCACCTGGTCGGCCATGCGTTCCTTCAGCTTCGCTTCAAACTCCTTTCGGACCTTGCTCGTAATACCGTACTCCCAATGATAGTGTTGCTACAAAAAAATAAGTTATCATGAAAAATTCAAACAATAAGTTATATAAATTATAAAGTAATTAATTTTAAAGATTAAAAAACTTACAGCAAAAGTCTGAAACCACCGTCTTCTGACATGCTCAGGTGTTTGCCTCCAATTGGCATGAGGCTCTCTGAAATCTCTTTCAAAGATCGAGCGGACCGAAGCGGCCACGCATCCGTCTTGATCAAACCTGAAATGTAAAATAATAAAAAACAAATAATATGACTTTATTTGTTTTAAAAAACTTAAAATTAAATTAATAAATTCAAAAAAAAAAAAACCTTACCAATACGTATTATCAGGACGTCTTGGATCAAGGCGGGGAAGAAGGTCATGACCTGGAGACTCGAGGATCGCCTTAAGGAGAAGATCATCGTTGTCGTTCTCATACTGTGCCACCTGTGGGGGATCTGAGAATGCGGGTGGAGGCGGTGAATAGTGCTGACTCCCGGGGATGTCGTCATGTCGTCCCGTCTGAGAAGTGAAACTCGTCCGAGGAGTTTCTGGAATAGGCGTGCCACTCCTCCGAGACGAGTCACTCCTCCGAGGCGTGCCACCCCTCGAGAGATAACGAGAGTACTCGTTATTAACTCCAGACATCTGAAAAACAAAATTTAAAAAATTAGTAAAATAATTACAACGATATCATATTAAAACTTATAAATTTTAAAAATCAATTACTAAATGAATTATAAAATTACAAAACCTAAAAACTAAAAATTTCTAAAATTCACTAAATTTTATAAACTAAATTTTATAAATTCACTAATTTTATAAATTTTATAAACTAACAAAACATAATCTAACGCATTAATAAACTAACAAAATAATCTAATAAATTTCCAAATTCTAACAAAACATAATCTAACAAAATAAACTAATTATTTAAGAAAACATAATCTAACAATTTTACTAACAATTCTAACAAAACATAATCTTACAATTTCACTAATTATTTTAACTAATCTAAACTAAAAAATCAAACTAATCTAACAAATAAACTAAACTAATCAAACAAAACCTAATCTAACAAAATAAACTAAATATTTAACAAAACATAATCTAACAATTTCACTAACAATTCTAACAAAACATAATATAACAAATATTTAAACTAAACTAATTTCAATAATTTCACTAATTTCACTAATCTAACAATTTCACTAAACTAAACTAAACTAATCTAACAAAATCAACAAAATCTAACAATATCTAATCTAACAATATCTAATCTAACAAAAATCTAACAAAATCAAAATCAAAAACAAAATCAAAATCAAAATCAAAATCAAAATCAAAATCAAAATCTAACCTTGGTTTGAAGGAGAGATCGGTCGGCTGGAGAAGGAGAGAGCAGATCGGCGACTGGAGAGGAGGAGAGAGGAGATCCGCGGCTGGAGAGGAGCTCGTCGGAGAAGGTGAATCGCAAATCGGCGGTTTCGGGAGAAGAAGGAAGAAGAAAAGGAAAAGGAAGAAGAAGATCGCGACTTTATTCTGTTTTTACACGGTCCATCGCAATTCCGTCGCAAATCCCTCGCAAATTAGGGTTTCGGATTACCAATTTGCGACGGATTTGCGAGAGAATTGATCTACCATCGCAATTCCATCGCAAAACGAAATATTTCAAAAGATTAAACAAAAATTCAATTCGCGGTTAAACCAATAAAAGTCTTAAGCCGCAATTCCCTCGCAAATTTGCGACGAAATGGCGAGGGAAACGTTTTGCGACGGAATTGCGATGGTGTTTTTTCATTTCCTCGCAAGTCCCTCGCAATTTGCGAGGGAATTGCGTCTATTGTTTTTTCTTCCCTCGCAATGCCATCGCAAAGTTTTATAAAATGTGATTAAATAGACCATTTGTATACTTGTTTGAAAAGACTCAATACCTCGAGCACTTTCTCACGAGGAGTAGGATCATAATCAGAGTTTCTAGTCTCTAGTTCTTGTCTGTGAGATGAAGATGCATAAGGTGTAGGAGCTGCAACAACGTGATCCTCATCTGCTGGTTCTCGTTTGACATTGGGTTCACGAGCCGCAACAATATATATGATTCTGATCAGCTAGCTCTTCTTAAGACTATCAAACATACACCATTAAGAAGTTTCAAAAGAATTCAGATTTCATTTTCTCGGGAAACAAAAACAAAAGGCAGTTGGATGAAATCGAGAGCAATGAACTCAGAAACTCAGAAGAAATCGTACTCAGGGCCAAGAAGAGAAGGAAATGACTAATCGAGATCAAGGAAGATTTCAGTGTATACCTGAGTTCATTGGATATGACTTATGACCGATCGAGATCTTCTTCTCCCTCCGCCTACGTTTTTCTTTTCAAATTGCTGAATTTTCAAATTAATTCCAAGCAATTCCCTAGCAAATTGCGAGGAAATTGCGTGGAATTAGACGCTTTCCTCGCAATTTCCTCGCAAAGTTGCGAGGAAATAGCGTGGAATTGGACGGGTCCATCGCAATTCCCTCGCAAATTTGCGAGGGAATTGCGATGATTTAAGCTCTTTCATCGCAAATCCCTCGCAAATTTGGTAAAATTTGATTAAAAAAAAACTTTATTTATAATCGAAATTGCTTAAAAACATTTAAAAATTAATCAGATTCTTTTTCAGATTCATTGGAGTGTTCACTATGATCAGTGTCTTCTTCATCATCAGTCTCCTCGAACTCGTCAGATTCTTCATCTTCCTTCGTCTCATCAACTATTATGTCTTCCTCTTCTCTGGTTTCTGGATCAATATGTAAGATATTCTCGGTTGATTCGATTGCTACAAAGACTTCTGGTGATCTTTCATGTTGCATAGCCACATCATCAACTTCCCCGACTATACGACCTCTCGGATTCACTTTTATCACTGATAACCACGTCTCCCGCATTTGCCTTTTCCGAGGGTAAGGAATATAACACACTTGTTCTGCTTGACATGCTAGGATAAAAGGTTCGAAGTTAGAAAATTTTCTGTTTGCATTGACATCGGTTACCCCTAATGTGTTTGTGCGGACGCCTCGACCGACCGTTGGATCGTACCAATGACATTTGAATAAAATGCATTTCAACCCAATAATTCCAGGATATGAGACTTCCATAATTTCTTGCAAGACGCCGTAGAAGTTTAGATCACCTGGCACGTGGATTCCATAATTTGCGGTTGACTTATTGGAGCCATAATCATACGTGTGAAAAGTGTATCCACGAGTGAAGTACATTGGGGCAGTTTTGATCTTCGCAATTGGTTCGTGAATAATCTCATGCAACCATAGTGGCAAGGGCTGGTTTGCACATCCATTCATCACCTATATATATAAACATAAATTTTTAATTAACGAATTAGATTATTTAAATATTGTTGGAATATATCAAATATGTATAATATCTTACTCTACGTACATAATATCTTAACCATCCAGCAAAATTATCTTCTTTGGACTTCTCATACTCTTTTTCTGGTAAACCGGGACAAGCTTCTCGCATCTGCCTGTCGAATTCACTGTACAAACAAAATTAAATTAAATTCGTGAACTTCACAATGAATAATATTAAATAATTGTTAGTTAACAAATTTAAATAATTAATTAAGAGATATACCTCTCAAACGGTTGCACTCCTTCACAATTTCGCAATATATAATTGTGCGCCGCACGAGTAAATTTGTGGTCTTCCCACCAAACTTCCTTAACCTTTCCACCAAGTCTCCCTATTTGGGTGAAGATATCTGGGACCTCTACGTTATATGTTGGTGCAACACCTCCATCGTCATATCGGCTTAGACGAGCCTTTTTGGTTCGAACGGTTGGGCTAAAATAATATGACGTGAAATGAGAGGTTTCTTCAGTCAAACTTCCTGCAACGATCGATCCTTCCACTTTTGCAAGATTTTTGGCCTTTCCTTTTAGATGTCCCATGAATCGCTCGAACGGGTACATCCATCGAAATTGCACAGGCCCTCCAAGAGCTGCTTCATGCGGTAGGTGGATTGGAAGATGTTCCATCACATCAAAAAAAGATGGTGGAAATATTTTCTCCAAATTACAGAGCAACACTGGTATATTATTCTGTAATTGCACAATGCCCTCGTCTGTAAGTGTTCGTGTGCATAGATCCCTGAAAAATGCTCCAATGCCTACACGTTCATAGTTATTATAATCACACCACTGAAATAATTTAATAAAATGACAAAACTATTTCAATAATTAATGTAATTAATTAATATGTACCAGCAATTGCTTCGTGGACGGTTGTCGGTAAGAGCTCAGCCAATGCAAAGGGTAATAGTCGTTGCATGAAAACATGGCAATCGTGGCTCTTCATACCGGCAAGTTTTTTGCCTTGTTCAATACATCTTGAGAATTTGGACACATAACCATCCGGAAACTTCACTTCTGAAGCAATCCAGTTAAACAACGTCTGTTTCGCATCCCCAGACAACCGAAAGATCGGAATCGGTAATTTACCATCTCTTGTAATATGTAACTCGCTTCTTGAGCAGATTTCGGCCAAGTCCAACCTTGATTTGAAGTTGTCTTTACTCTTTCCCGTTCCTTGCACATTCAAAATCGTATTCATGATGTTATCGAAAAAAATTTTCTCGATGTGCATCACATCAAGGTTGTGCCGTAGTAGGTGATCTTTCCAATATGGGAGTTCCCAAAAGATACTCATTTTGTGCCAATTGTGAGAACTCCCATATCCGTCAGGCATGTTCGCTGTAGTGTGCCAATTTCCCCCACGCTTACATGTTTCCTGAGCACCATAATAATCAATCTGCTCAAACAAATCATTCCCTGACATATAAACTGGGGGAGGAATACGCACAACCTTGTTCTTTTTGAACAACTTCTTGTTCTTCCGATACGGATGATGCAAGGGAAGAAAGCGACGATGACAATCAAACCAGCACGACTTCCTTCCATGCTTCAGTTGAAAGGCATCTGATCGATCCATGCAATATGGACAAGATAACCTTCCGTGCGTGGTCCATCCCGATAACATCCCATACGCTGGGAAGTCACTAATGGTCCACAATAGCACTGCCCGCATTGTAAAATTCCGTTCCTGTGAATAATCAAATGTGCGTACACCTGTATACCATAATTGTTTCAACTCATGAATCAAGGGTTGCAGAAATACATCAAGGGATCGTTTTGGATGCTTAGGACCCGGTACCAGAATACTCATAAACAAGACTTCCCTTTGCATGCACATTTCTGGTGGCAGATTGTATGGCGTCAATATCACAGGCCATAAAGAATATTGTCTCCCAGACAAACCAAATGGACTAAATCCATCAGTGCATAAGCCAAGATAGACATTCCTACTCTCGTTAGCAAAGTCAGAATGTACCGTCTGAAAGTGTTTCCACGCCTTTGCATCTGACGGATGCGTAATCTCCCCATCATTCGTTGTATGTTCTGCATGCCATCTCATTGCCGCCGATGTCCTTTCCGATTGGTATAACCGTTTCAATCTATCAGTGATAGGCAAGTACCACATACGTTGGTATGGGACACGGCTCCTTCCGGTAGTTGGTTGATATCTTGGCTTCCCACAAAATCGACATTCCTGTAGCTTATCATCGTCTTTCCAGAAAATCATGCAATTGTCAATGCAAACATCAATAATTTCCGAAGGTAGCCCCAGACTAGCAACTAATTTCTGTATTTCATAGTAACTCCCTGCAGAAATATTATCTTCTGGCAAATACTCTTTAAAAAGCTCAGCCCATGCGTCCATGCAATTTTCAGTTAGGTTATTATCACTTTTAATTGTCATCATCCTAGATGCCAATGAAAGTTTAGATAACCCCTCTCTACATCCCTCATAGATAGGTTGATCTGCAGCGTCTAACATATCATAAAAATGTTGTGCTTCAACATTGGGTTCTTCCCTAGTATCATCAGCAAATGCAGGAATAGATTCATGAAATGCATCAGTAACCATATCATGAAACCTATTTCCCTGTTGATCCCTTCCATAATCTTCAAACATATTTTGGCCATAATTATAATTATCATTATAATTCGGTTGATCAACACCATCACCCGTACTACTACTTCCAGCACCAAGATTATAACCCTCCCCATGTGAAAACCAGATATAATAGTTCGGCATAAATCCTCTATTATATAGATGCTTCTTCACAATATCAATATCCAAATATTGAGTGTTCTTGCAAGTTTTACATGGACAGAATATGTTACCGTCACCCTTCGCATATGGGTTGTTAGTGGCCTGGTGGATGAATGCTCGCAACCCGACACGATACTCTTTCGTCACTTCTCTTGTCTCCGGATCTTTTCGATTATACATCCAACTTCGTAATGCATATGCTTCATTCTGCGACGCCATTCTTTCTTAGCTCTCACAAAACGATATCTCGATTTTTTTTTTTTAAGTATTTTCTCGGTTTTTTTTTTGTTGTGAAATGAGAGATCTCACGTAATGGTATTATAGTTTTTTTGCAAAATTTTGCGAGAGAATTGCTATGGAATTGTGTCTAATTTGCGACGTATTTGCGAGGAAACCGGCCCTCGCAATAATTAGGTACAACATTTAAAACGTGTTTCACCTAATTTTCTACCCATTTTTACTAACCATCGCAAATCCGTCGCAAATTTGCGAGAAAATTGCGACGGAAACTATTTACCCGTGCAAAATCTTTGCAACTCCCTCGCAAATTTGCGATTTAAAATTTCCCTCGCAAATTCATCGCAAATAGAAGGCTATATCGTCGCAAGTTACTCGCAATTAGCGAGGGATATGTTCCTCGCAAATTTGCGAGGATTTTGCGACGGAAACCAGTTTCCTCGCAAATTCATCGCAATGCCGCCGCGTATTTGCGACGAAAATATTCCGTCGCAAATTTCCGTCGCAAATCGCTTGTTTTCTTGTAGTGAGGGATCGAATTCCACAAAGAGTTAAGAATATATAACGACACTAATAATTCAAGAAACTATTTAAGCTAAGCAAGATATTGTATGGGTTTTGTAACTAACAACCTATTCAATTAGACTAAGAAGGCAAAAAATAATGTAAACAAGTTAAAACCAAGCAAGAAAACTAAACAAAGCAATTAAAAGACTAGAAGCTTGCAAACACCTAAGACTACTCAAATTCAGAAGCTAACAAGGCAAAAAACTACTAAACAAAGAGTAGCGGTTCTTAAACGATGATAAAGACGAGACCTTGGGTTTATATTCGATTCGGCTGATTACTAATCAATCCACAATGTTATACTACTCTAACAATTCTAATCCTTTACTCTTAGATCACTAATGTAAACTAAGCCACTTCCATGATCTTAATCCCATACCAATCAAGTAATTAACAAAAATACGCATTCATAATTACAAGACTAATATGCATTAATTCCAAGTCTAACTAACCACTCGATAGGTACACTAAGCACTCTCTAATCATAATCATCAATTCCCATTGGCTAGCTACACTAAGCACTCTATAAGTTCTTTCCCAAGTTTCGTCGAGCATCTTTTGGGCATGAAACTTCCTATGATCTAATCTTAGGTTGATCAAGGCTAATCTAGAAGATCACTTAGAGAGTGTGGATTCATAAATCCTAAGCCCTAAGCATCTTGAATCAACTGCTAATCACCCTAATCTACGAAACCCAAAGGCCCTAAAAAGACTACTCTCTAATCATGTTGAAAACACAAAGATCTATGGAAATAATGTATTTGATCATCATGATACTTAAAGAATTAAAGAAGCTTAAGAAGAAATGAAACAAAATGCATTCAAAACACAAGATTCATACAAAGTTGCTTAAAACCTTAAAATGGAAAACAAAGTTCATAAGAGAAAGCATAATCATCCACAAATTAGGTAAAATTACTTATATAGTAAAAGGGAGTGAACCGGTTCAACTCGGAACAAACCGAGTTTTGACTCGGAAAAACTAGTTTTGGCATGCTCTGCAGCAGTCAATAGATCCTCTGTGCAGGTGCCCGCTGGGAAATATCGGTTGGCAGGTGGCTAGTGTAGAAGACCATTGGTCCTACTGGAAATCGCCGTGGAAGTGGAAGCAACCATCACTTAGTCGATGTAGGGAACTGATGTGTGTGTAGCGGCCAGTACTTGGCCGCATCACTTGACCGCCGAAACTGGTCCGTTCTTTCGACTTGTCTTCTCTCCGTTCTCGAACTTCTCCGTAACTCCTAATCTTCCAGTTCATAGCTTTTGATCTCCTTCTTCTCGAATCCATCGTCGAAGTGTTCAAACTCCAAAAAAAATAAGAAAAGAATTAAATACAATGCAAATACATAGAAACAAACCTAACTTCTAAAATGAGTGACAATGATCAATGCGTTTAGTCATTAACCTAAATATTTCATAATTTTGCTCTTAATTCAACTTATTTTCAATGCCGCAATATAGTCACACAACATATCCGCAACATGATAGTTTGGAACCAACAATATTACTGTCAAAAAAGTTTACCATAATGATGAGTTAACACATTACTAATTGTATTTTTCAGTAAGGAAATTTTTAATTTGATAAATCCATGAATCAAGTGTATAAAACAAATAGATGTATTTATCTCATTTTTTATTTTTACTGATATTAAAATGTGATTTTTTACAGAAAAAAATTCCACTATATTATGTGACCGGAAAATAATTTTTTTCTCGGCGAATTAATCAAGAACCTATGAAATGGGATATAAGGTTCACGGTTCGTTTATCTTACCTAAATAAACAAGCTGAACAATGCTACAAAGTAGAAAAAGACAAAATAAAAATAAAAATGTGATTTATTTGTCTGGTTTTAAGAATTTATCAAAGCATGCATAATTACTTCTCAAAAAAAATCTACTAATGAAGCAAAATCGTATCAAGAATTTTAGGTGACACAATACCGAAAATAAGACTAACTTGTTTGGTTAGAGAACCTATTTAAGCAAAGGTTTGTAAACTCCTGCCACTGAAATGTGTTCTGGAATGAGACAAAAGAAGAAAGCAAATAGAAGAGACACGAGAGAGAACCTTGTTGGGGTACCCACCTTGTCGTATATACCACAGGATTTTGATTCTTTCCATATTCTAAAAGTATACATAAATAACTAAATATATAAAACCAAAAAAATAATAATAGAACGATCTGAGCATCTCGCGCAAATAAATAAAGAAATGAGTGTTGATTAAAAAAGAACTTTTGGGTGCAGATGTTTCCTTTTATCCTTATTCGCTCTGTGGTCTCTCTTGGAAATTCACGTGTCTCGGGTTTAAATTAGACTTATAGTTTCACGCAATTCGATTTGTATTTTTCTCTTTGTTTTATCCTTCACGTTCTAATATTGAAAACAGAGATGAATTATTTTTAGTTATATTCGTTTTTAGAAGAAAGAAGATTATAAGTCATGTGATGAAAGGAGCTATTCGTGGTATTCAAACTTCAGTTCACTTTAAAAGTTAGAATAGAATCTTCTAGCTCTCCATGTACCATAGGGCCATGTCCATGCACACACTCACATATATATTACACATACATTTTGAACTTGTTTGGTTTGTGTTTTGGTAGTTAATTAACGTACCTTCACGTCCACTTCTTATTTAGTCGGATAATTTTCTATGAGGAGCACCCGAATCACAAAATTAGCTAACCAAACCATTCAAAACAGGATTATATATGATCATTATTTATTTTATTATTTTTCTTTTATTTCAGTTTATAATTTTCTTAAAAGAATTGGAAATTTCAGGGATTTAGAAATAAACTAACAATTCAATAGCTGAGGGAAATGTAAAGAAACATAAACCAGATGGGGTGTTTTATCGAAAATTAAACATAATATCATATTTGCAACAATTTCAGTTTTATTTAGGTTTTAATAAGTTTTCTTTTATTTTATGAGCCAACAATAAAATACATACGGTTTACAAAAGATTAACTTCAGTGCTCCACGCGTTCCGGACACATTTGGTTTTTTTTATATATATATATATATATATATATATTGTTATACTGCTTCGTTTGGGTCTTCAAATGACACTGCGTCCTCAAGTTTCCTTAAATAATGTGTGCATCAAGACTCAAGACGAACACATGTATGTCATTGGTTTTACAAACAGTTGCCTACATAATTTGGAAAAAAAATGGAACGATAGATTTTATACGGCTCAATCTTGGTCTTCAAATGCCATCATGCATTAAAGACATCGCACATAATATAACAATTTCTAACATAATACAACTAAGCATTCTCTTAATTGAGTTGCCGACGGCTAACAATTTCTAAGGGTTTAAATTGTTCTCGAAGAAAAAAGCTTTTGATTCCTAGGTTTCATTGTTACAGGATTCAACTAACACCTCCCAATGTTTTTTGCGTGTGTATAGTTTGTAAAAGATCTAGTAGCTACTTAATTTTATTTTGTTAAACCAGTATTTTTTTTATTATAATATCATCCACTATTGGAAAAAATAAGATTATATAGTGCATGGAATACCAAGAAAAAATAAAAGATGGTCTGACTGTCTGAGCTAAGTAGCATACATATATTCAACTCCTCCAATACTTTACATAATTGTTACAATCATTATTTTTATTGTAACTCTTGATTAGATCTTAGATCCATTCTAGGTATCTATGCCATATTTCATTTTTTTTTTCTGATTACATCAAACGATTCCCTCGGTCCGTTAGATCTTCGTCCCCACATTTATAAAAATATACATTTTGTCATCCTCGCGTCCATTATGCTCTTCATTGTTGGATAATCATCAACTCACAAATTTTTGTTGTAAGTTATCAAAACATTTTTTCCCAATTATACCAAAAATAATATTAGCTACTGAAGTAAGATTTATTTGTAATATGTGGTATTCAAATCCTTCTATTCAAATTTTGTTAGATTACCAAACAAAAATATATTATAGAAGATTGCGGCAGAACAAAGCGATATTTTATGTAGTTTCAAAATAAAATTTAGTCGTATAAATTACACAGTTTCATATTAAAAAAACGTTACGTTCAAATTTTCTATAAAATGCAATAGTCAGATTGGTAAACTACATGCATATATCTCTTATTCACGATGCTGGTTAAACTTTGATCATCAACAAGCTAGGGTCTCTTCAGTAATATAACTAATATAAGCACCACCCTTTAAAAATTTAATATTGAACAACAA
The DNA here is from genome assembly GCA_004349715.1 of Crucihimalaya himalaica. Lineage (NCBI taxonomy): Eukaryota > Viridiplantae > Streptophyta > Magnoliopsida > Brassicales > Brassicaceae > Crucihimalaya > Crucihimalaya himalaica. The sequence continues at coordinate 2,625,436 of SMJT01000015.1, forward strand.
ATATCAAATGATTAAGTACATATTATATGTGAACCCCAATATCGAAATCATGAAAGGGCTCGAAGAGAAGAATAGTTTGCAAAGAATAGTTTGCAAAGAAGAGTTTGGAGTATGTCTGTTTCTTCATTGGAAACCGCAATCTTTCTTCTTGAGAATCTACAAAACAAAATAACCAAATAAAATAATTACACAGAAGCAAGAATATCCTTTGTTTTAATTATTAAGTTTCATTTAATTGATGAGGAGTCAAATATTCAAATTGTTTATGCTATAGAGTCTGATGGGCTCAGAACAAAAACAACGGTACAAAATAGAAGGGTGAGATGTAAAAAGGAGAGTCTCATACTTCGAGATTCTCTTTTTCGTTTTGTTTGTATAGATAAAAACATTACTGATCAAGTAGTATGTTGTGGCTAGTCTACTTTTAGTCTTTAACAGTTTAACCCAATGTTAAATTTCATCAATATATATATCACGGGCTATAGGGTTTAAATTTTTTATATAAGTGCTATTTATGAAGGAAAAAAAATGATAGGACATACAAAAAAAATCTTTTACTTTAAACTTGTATTTTTCTCATGGTTACTGACTAGATAAACTGACTGAATTATTGGAATATTCTTAAAAATTTATGGTATACATACAGAAAATAATAGTTACTTTACAAATTCTTCTAAAAGTGCATGCAATTTTCTATTTCTATTCCATCTAAGTAAAATTGCATATACTATATACTTTCAGTTTTTTTTTTTATGTTATATAGAATAGGGATGCGATAATATTTAAGTCGTCATGCGCACCTTTTTACTCGATATTAGACTCATATATATTTTGAGAACGTTTTAAATTGATATACCTAAATCTATATATATATATATATATATAATATCCTAGCTCTTTCTTTCTATCTAATTCCATATTTTGTATAAGTTTCCTTCTATGGATTGTTATTAAATCGCAAATTCACTCCGAAGAAGTGATGTATATGCACTTTTATATCTTTCAATTTTTGTCCAAATTCTTTCCGAAGAGGTGATGTTTATGCACTTTCTTAGTATTTTGTCATTTTTTTTCTTTCCCCTCTAAATTTTTTTATGGCAATCAGAGTTTTATTTCTTTTAATGTGTTGAATTTGAGGAACTTTTTTTTGTTTCTTGTTTCAATGTTCCTTGACCTACAACTATCAAGGACAATGAATCTCTTAAAAAGCACAAGTGTAAAAGCAAAGGACTGTTTTACATGAATAATTAACGATGGATATCTGTATTTAAATCTATAAACTAAGATAAAATAATCGAATACTTTTGAACCGTAAACAGATAAGAATTTTTTTAATAAAGAATATGAGCTCTTTTCATGATTTACTCTTAAGTCATATAATATGAAGGAGAGAAACTAGTCAAGTGCTAGTTGCCCGAGGAGAAGCAGAACCTCATGTGATATACACATGACCTAGGAAATTAAAGGAAAAGTGGGATATACACATGACATACTTTTAGTTTTTACTACATAATTTATGGTTTTCACATGAATCTATAAGTCAGTGTTAGTCTACAAATATATATATGGGAATCTTATTGTAGATTCTGTTTAAGATACCTTTTGTACTCCTATATATATTGTGATCAATGCATAACCCCCTCTCACGGAGTTTCACAAAGTTACATGGTATCAGAGCCAAAAACTCTTCATTTGCCTCCGTCTCTTTTCTCTTCCTCTTCTTCTAAAAACGCATCGTCTTCTTCCTCTTCTGATCTCGATTTCTTCTTCTCTCTTGTCTGATTTCATCTTCTTTTAGTCTCTTTCTTCTCCCCTCACCATGGCCAATCCGGCAATCACTACCAATGACAAGCCCTATCGCATCAATTAGATACGGGCATACATCCCTATCTAGTTAGATCTTGTCAAACATAACTACGATCTATGGAGGGAATTGTTTGAGACTCATTGTCTCAGTTTCGGCGTTCTTGATCACCTCACGGCGCCGTCGACACCCATCACCGATCGCTCCAAAGAATGGACGGAGCAAGATGGTCTCGTAAAGATGTGGATTTACGGCACCGTGTCTGAGAAGATTCTCGACATCATCCTCACTGCTAAGTCGACTGCTCATTATCTCTGGGTTACCTTAGAGAACCTGTTTCGTGACAACAAAGAAGCCCAAGCCATTCACTACGATAATGAGCTTCGCACACTTGAGATCGGTGACATGTCTATCACCGACTACTGTCACAAACTCAAGTCTCTCTCTGATGTTCTCGCTAATCTCGATTCTCCAGTTTCCGACCGCTCGCTTGTCATGTACATGCTCAACGGTCTCTCTGATAAATTTGATAGCATCATCAATGTCATTTAGCATCAATCTCCGTTCCCATCATTTCACAAGGCTCGATCTATGCTTCTCTCAGAAGAACATCGCCTTTTCAAACACGTTAAGTCGGTTCCTAAAGACGACGCACACTCGTCGACAGCAACTGTTCTCTACACTGCTCAGACGTCTCCCTCTGCTCAGCACTCGGATCAGCAACATGCTTATCATCACAACGGTCGTGGTCGAGGTGGACGTGGTCGCGGTGGTCGCAAAGGTGGACGTGGTTGCTCCAACAATCATTGGTATCCCAAAACCTATGGCTATCCTCAGCCCCCGTGGGCGTATCAGCAACCACCGTAGTGGGCATACCAGCCACAGTATGCTCCTCCACCTCCGGTGTATGCTCCTCCTCCGTATTCCTACTCCGCGCCGTTACCGTCTGCTCCACCATCATCGGTTTCCTCTGGCATACTCGGCTCTTACCCACAGCATCATCCTGAGGCTCACTATGCTCACTCTGCTCCATCTACTGCGTCGGTGGGATCACCGTCTGTAGCTATCTCTCTGCCTCATGCTTTCAGCACCATGAGCCTCACTGATCCGACCGACTCAAATTGGTTCATGGACATGGGTGCCACGAACCACATTAGCTCACAGCCAGGTACGCTACGTTCCTTTTTTAATAACATCTATCATTCTCCTGTTACGTTGGCAATGGTTCCTCTGTTCGGGTGACACACACGGGCAACACGTCTATTCCCTCTCACTCATGAGATCTGCGTTTACGTGATGTTCTTGTGTGTCCCTCGTTCATCAAAAATCTGATATTTGTTTGTCGTTTCACCATTGATAATCTTTGCTCGGTTGAGTTTGACCCTTTTGGCTTCTCTGTTAAGGATCTTCAAACGCAGCATCGTATGCTCCGATGTGACAGCTCCGGTCCGTTGTATGCTGTCACACCACCACTTCCATCTCCTCATGCTCTTACCGTCTCTGCATCTACCGGTACACTATGGCACCGTCGTCTTGGTCACCCGGGCATCTCTACACTTAAGTCTCTTGCATCTTCTGGTTTTATTTCTTTTTCTTTGACTGACATGACAACGTTGTGTCATGCATGTCAGCTTGGTAAACATGTTCGATTACCATTTTATTCTTCTACTTCGGTCACTTCACGACCTTTTGACATTGTTCATTCTGATATATGGACCTCTCCATTATCAAGTATTTCAGGGATTAATTATTACGTCATTTTTCTTGATGATTATAGTCATTTTGTCTGGATTTACCCTCTTAAGCGGAAAAGTGACACGTTCAGCCGATACCTACATTTCTCTGCGATGGTTCAGACGCATTTTCACTGAGAAATTGGCTCTTTTCAGTGTGACAATGGTCGCGAATTTGACAATGCTCTCTTTCTTGCTCGCCTTGCCTCCACTAGGACGACGTTCCGCTTCTCCTGTCCCTACACGTCACAACAAAATGGCAAAGCTGAATGCCTTCTCCGAACTCTTAACAACCTTGTCCGTACGCTTCTTCATCAAGCGCACATGCCACTCACTTACTGGGTCGAGGCTCTCCACACTGCAGCTCATCTCCTCAACATCTTGCCTTCAACCGCCATCAATAATGAGATCCCTTTCTCCCGTCATTACCGCAAACTTGTCTCCTATGATCATCTCCGCGTGTTTGGATCTCTCTGCTATCTTAATCTCACGGCTACTTCTGCTCACAAGCTCACTCCGCGCTCCACACCATGTGTTTTTCTTGGCTATCCGGATGAACACCGTGGCTACCGCTATTTGGACCTTGCGATAAAGAAAATCATTCTATCTCGGCATGTGGTCTTCGATGAAGGTACTTTCCCGTTTGCAACTTCTACACCCACGCCGTCACCTGCTCCTCTGCTTCCCCATGTGCCGCCCCTTCTTCGCTCTCGTCTCACACATCCGGTTGATGCTGCAACACCTCCAGCACCACCGTCTCCTCCCTCGGCTCCACCGACAGCTACTCCGCTACTTCCTTCTCCACCGGTTCTGCCACCAGCTCCTCCACTACCATCTCATCCGATGGTTACTCGCCTCAAGGCCGGAATCCGAAAGCCAGTTCAGCGACTATGTCTCCACACGTGTGTTGTCTCCCCTCTACCGCCCTCACATGTTCAAGCTGCCCAAGACTTGAACTGGAACCCTGCCATGGGAGAGGAATATGATGCTCTTATTAAAACGGGAACGTGGTCTTTATGTGGTTGTTAATGTTATTCGTTCTATGTGGTTGTTCAGGCACAAATTTGATTCAACAGGAAAGCTTGCTCGCTACAAGGCTCGGCTTGTTGCAAATGGGAAGTCACAACTGGCTGGGATTGACTGTGATGAAACGTTTAGTCCTGTCATCAAACCAGCAACTATTCGTTCTGTCTTTCATGTTGCTGTCACCAAGAATTGGCCTATTCATCAACTTGACGTAAAAATGCGTTTCTCCATGGCGATCTCCAGGAAACTGTGTACATGCATCAACCTCCCGGTTTCAAGGATCCCACACGGCCAGATCACGTGTGTCTCCTCCGCTGATCCCTCTACGGCCTGAAACAGGCACCTCGGGCTTGGTTTCAACGTTTTGCTAATTTTGCCACTAAGCTTGGTTTTGTGCAGGGTGTGCTTGATACATCGTTGTTTGTCTTATGTCGCGGCAAGGAATTGGCTTATATTCTTCTATATGTCGATGACATCATTCTCACCGCCTCCTCCTCAGCTCTCTTGACGTCCATCATTGCATCTCTCTCCGATGAGTTCCCTATGTCGGATCTCGGTCCACTTCATCACTTCCTTGGCATATCTGTCACTCGTGATGCCAATGGACTCTTCCTCCATCAGCAGAATTACATTGCCGATATCCTCCACCGAGCCAATATGACCGATTGCAAGCCCTGCCTTACGCCGGTTGACACCAAGCCCAAGCTTTCCGCAACTGATGGTGATCCGATCACTGACCCTACGCTTTACCGCAGCCTTGCTGGCGCTCTCCAGTATCTTACGTTCACTCGTCCTGACATTGCCTATGTCGTTCAACAAAAGTTACAGATAGATTTAATCAATTATTAAAGTTACACTTTGCATATCCAAAAAGATAAAAGAGCTCTAATAGTTTTTTTAAATTACATTTATATGTAAAAATGCATATTATTATGTAGAAGCCTTTATGTGTGTGTGTATATGTTACATTTACATATATTGATTCAAATATAAAAGGACAAAAATATAAATGTTGTAAAAGGACTTTGTTTTATTAATTTGAGGGAACAGAAGAAAGCAAAAACAGTTTGTTGTGAGTAGAAGAAAGAAACAGAAGAGAAAGTTTCCAGTAAAAACAATAAGTTTGAGAATAGTTGCACTAAAGAAGGGCAGAGAAGAAACCTCAAGAAGAAAAAGTGTTGACCAATAAAAATCAAACAAAAAAAATAGGGGAAAAATCCAGAGTAAATTGAATTGAATTGGTATATACTAAAGTAGTAAAAATTGAAAAAACAAAATAGTAAAAGAAAAAGAGAAATGATTGTTTAAGAAAGCAAGAGAAGGAAGTGGTGGGTGTGAGAAGGGATCGTAGTGTCAGAAAAGAAAGAAGGATGAAGGAGGAGTCACGGGTTTGCCTTGAAAGTCACTTTTTTTTTATATATATATTTTTTTGTTTTTAAAAATTTTCAGACACTCAGACACATATTCCCCTCCATCTTCTCATTAATCGAGGTTGCTAACTTCCAAATTCTAATTTACATTTTCACATTCACTTTTTTCTTTATTAATTTACTGCTTCTTCATGTTGATCAAAATCTCTACTTTTAGAACTTTTCATGCAATTGATTATTGTTTTCTAATAGCCCGATGCAAGAAAAGTTTGAATTTTCACAGTAGCTTTATTTACATGAGATTCTCTTAGTCGGATGAATTTAGGACATGGTTTTTATTCAACATCAATCAATTAATTGAAAGATTTAGAAAGTCAGATCAAAAAAATCATTTTCATATACAATATAATGTGGATAAACATGGTTAGCGATTATTTTATGTTTTACATGTTGATTTGCTTATAATTATTTTCAGAAAAGAAGCTAACATTTTAACGTTTTGATCGAATATTATTTTAAAAGTTACAACTAAATGATACTTTTTGTCATTTTAATTCTCCTTATTTACTGCTAGGAGGACATTAGGGTTAGAGATATTAGAAGAAATAATTATTTTGCTCAAAAAATATTAGAAGAAAAATAAAATAAACTATTATTTAAAAGTTGAGCTAACAGCCAAACACATAAGTTTTCTTCAATGCAAAGCTAATATTTTCTAGAATTTTTGGAAGTGTTAGCTACTAAATAGTTTATGAAAACATGTTATGTATTAAGTGGAATAAATTGCAAAAGAGGCTAATCAACTAATTGTTCCAACTTTTTCTTCTCTCGGAATATACACAAAATATAGGATTTCATATTTCGTTGTCTCCTTTATATGATTTTGACATGATATAAGAATCTTTAAAGTGAATAAGTTTAACTACTTTGGAACATTTATTTTTCTTTCGATAGTTCTATAATAAGAAAATATTTCCAAATATATGCATAGCTTAACCGCAAGTGAGAATCCAAAAAAATTGTTTCTTCACTTGTTATTGAAAAAATTGTTTCTTCACTATGAGGATTAGGTAAGGAAGTTGCATACGATATTGCGAGTAACATAAAAAATATCGGATCTGAAGATAATGCAATCGTTCATCCTAACTATAGTGCAACAAAACTTAAAGACTAGTGGACAAATCACTCACGACCAGTCTATTGGATCCGAATCACTAGATTCAACATTTCATCGAGATATATCTCATTTTGAAGTAGATAACTATATATCTATCTATGGAATGATATCACCAAACAGTTCTGTGTGATGAACGCGGGATCGATGAAAGAAATTAAGGCGATCTTGCAAATAAGAAAGTATGAATGTTTCATGTTATAATGGTGGATTGACGCGGTTGTGAGAAGATCTCGAAAATTCCGTTTGCGTTTTTACATTGGCGTTTACAAAGTTTAAATAATGTTTGATAAGAACAAGTTAAATAGAAGTTACCAAACATAAAAAGTAAAGAAACAGTGCGACGTTGGTGTTACTATATCCGTGTTTGGCGTTAAGAAAAAGTGTAAAATTCATTCACGTATAGAATCACTCTCTCACGTATATATAAGTCATTAAGTCTACTCAATTGCATATATCCATGACCATGATATTTCTTTTCTGAATCAAAGTTTAATCATTTGATGATCATTTAGATTTCTTAGGCACATACATTTTTACCAAATCTATATTTTCACCTCAATTTTTATTTTTTAACCAACATTATATTTGTGTAGGCATGCAAAAGCAAAAGTAGAACACACAAGTCTTCCAATTTCATATATGCCAGGAGAGAAAATAAAACACCAAACAAAAAAAAAAAAAGTCTCTAATTAATAGTAGTTACACATGAGGACAGATACACACACGTACGATCTATAAACCTCAAAGCAAAAAAAAAGTTATAATAAGAAAAAAACAAATTAGTACTCACTCACTGCTCAGTACTAGACTACCATTTTTATCCCAACCCCACTCGATACAAAACAAACACAAATCTTCTCTTTTTCTCTCTCTCTGTCTCTCTCTCGAACTCTCTTATGGCGATGATGGTTGAGAATAGCTACGGTGGTTACGGTGGTGGTGGCGGAGAAAGGATACAGCTTATGGTTGAAGGTCAAGGCAAGGCTGTTCCAGCACCGTTCTTGACCAAGACTTATCAGCTTGTTGATGATCCTGCGACGGATCATGTCGTCTCTTGGGGTGATGATGACACTACTTTTGTCGTTTGGCGTCCACCAGAGTTTGCTCGTGATCTTCTTCCTAATTACTTTAAACATAACAACTTCTCTAGCTTCGTTCGTCAGCTCAACACTTATGTATGTAGAAACCTCTTCTCTCTTCTACTAAAGATATGATTTTTATAAGCAAAACGATTTAAGTTTTTGAGATTTTGGTTTATTTCTTCGAGATATCAAATGGGTTTTTGCATACGCAACGTTTTGTGATTACCCATCTCTTAAAGATACGATTTTTTGTATCCAAAAAATGGAAGAAAAACTGGTTTTTGAGATTTGGGGTTAATGAGATTTTGGGAGAAATCAAATGGGTTTCTTGACACATTACATTTTTACGATCTGATATTGTGATTACCCATCTCTTAAAAATCCAATCTTTATACCAAAATAGGAAAAAATGTGTTTTTGAGATTTGGGTCTTCTTCGTCAAGCAAGCAAAATGAGTTCCTGATTTTGTGATCTTTGATTTGGTTAGGGTTTCAGAAAGATTGTGCCGGATCGATGGGAGTTCGCAAACGAGTTTTTCAAGAGAGGAGAAAAACATTTACTTTGCGAAATCCACCGCCGTAAAACATCTCAAATGATACCACAACAACATTCTCCGTTCATGTCTCACCACCACGCTCCGCCGCAGATTCCATTTTCCGGCGGCACTTTCTTCCCTTTACCACCACGTGTCACCACTCCCGAAGAAGACCATTACTGGTGCGACTCACCACCGTCAAGACCACGAGTGATACCACCACCAACCACTATCGACACGGCGGCGCAAGTAACGGCATTGAGTGAAGACAACGAGAGATTACGACGGAGCAACACAGTGTTAATGTCTGAACTTGCTCACATGAAGAAACTTTACAACGACATTATCTACTTTGTTCAAAACCATGTCAAGCCCGTTGCTCCGAGTAACTCCTATCTCTCTTCGTTTTTCCAGAAACAACAACAACCTCCAACACTCGATTATTACAATACTACCACTGTCAATGCCACTAATCTCCATGCTTTGAACTCATCTCCTCCAACTTCACAAAGCTCTATTACAGTTCTTGAAGATGACACTAATCATGATCAGAGTAATATGAGAAAGACTAAGCTTTTTGGAGTTTCGTTGCCTTCTTCTAAGAAGAGATCACAACATTTCTCAGATCAAAGTAGCAAAACTCGACTTGTGTTGGATAAGTCTGATCTTGCTTTGAATCTCATGACTGCTTCTACACGTTAAGTGTCTTTTTTTTTTCTGTTTTTTTTTTGAAGTATCAAGTCAGCATTATTAGCACTAATGTTGTTATGATGAATATGAATATTATGGTTAATCTTAAAAGCCTTTTTTCTTTTTGTTTCTTTGATCAATAATCTTGATTTTCTTCTAATTAATGTTTTGTTATTAACGTTATGTTTTGTTTTCTGGGCTTGTTGTTCAGAGAAGATGAGAATGTCAGTGATGATGTCTATGTAGATATGCTTTTAGGTTACTTTTATGCATTTTCGAGAATTTTCATGTGTATTGGACCGATCCAGTTATTAATTCTTTTTATTTAATGCATTCACGTCTCTCTCTCATTTTTCTTTCTTCATGTGTTTGTTCTTTTTTCTTTAAAGAAAAAGAATTTGCAGCAATAACCAACAAAAATTTAATAATTCACTAATGGATGATATTCTACGCATCTTCTACAATATTTGTTATTATACGCTTATTCGTCATCATCATTCTACTCTTCTTCTTACTATACTAGTAATCACGACCACTACTACCACCACCACCACCACACTATTACCACCAGTCCCGTCTCAAACTATTTTTGGACCCATGGCAAAACCCAAAAAAAAAATTCTCTTACCAAATTTTTTTTTTCCAAAAATCTGGGCCCTTTTTTGTATGATTTTTTTTTGAATTTTGACTTGGACCCATGGCAAAAGCCTAGTTTGCCTATGACCTAAGACGGGCCTGATTACCACCACCATCATGGTGTCGCCACCATCGCAATCGCAACCACCATCATCACCATCACCACCATCACGACGATAACACCACCTCCACGCCATGACAGCCACGCCCACATCACCACCGCCACCATCATCATCACCAACATCACCATACCGCCATAATCACCACCACCACTACAACCGCTACTATCACCGTAAGTAGCACCCTCACAACTACTACATTGTCATTACTACCACAACCACTACGTTCACCACCACGCCGTGGAGAGAAGTCTTTTATCATCCTCGACTTCGCCAGAGTCATAATCGAAACTACGCCTCGTTCCCTACTATTTCATTTCAATATACCATTACATTTATGTGTACTAGTCCTAGACGTTCAGATATTCAGTTCTGTACATTCGATTATCGGGTCTTTTGGTTCATGAGTTTACTATCCATATAGAAATCGAAAACAAATCGGATCGGTTCGTGTTTGGTCCCCATTCGGTCCGAATAAGAACCATTATTTTCGGTTATTAACCGATTTGGTTCCTAAATTCTGGAACCGTTAAATTCTATCCTGAAATAAACAAATACAACCCAAAATAATCGAAACACACTAACCAATCAAACTATAAATACAACACAACAAATAACCAGAATTCAAAAGAAATCCAGATAGATAAAACAACAAGTAACTAGAATTCAACTTGAAACTAGAAAAGTAGAAAGAGTTAAAAAAAATTAAAGAGCAATATCAGAATTTAGAAGTGAGAGTTCGAGAAGTTGTATAATCTGAAATTCTTAATGAATCTCAACCTTCTTCCTCTTGTGGCTTCTTTCTTCTTGTCATTACAGGAAAAGAGGGTATTAATCGCGTCCAAACACCGCTATTGAAAGATACAATAGCGTTAACTAATGTGTTATGTTATGACTCGCGATAATAGGTGTTCCAGGTAAGATAGCGTTTATGTTATGTGCTATTGTATTTTTGTTAAACATATCAATTCCTCAGGCTTCATGTTATATTATATAATAGCAGTTATATTTTGTTTTGAAAGATATTATTTATAGCGTTTTGTTAGATTTACTATAGCTTTCCGTAAACGTTACTATTTTGTAAGTTAAGGGGAAAACTTGTATTTCTTATAGCATTTTTAAATTCTTTGGTAAGCGTTTGGCTCTCCTTCTATAGCTTTCAAATTTTGCAATTGATTCAAGCAATTGTAAAAAAAAAATTAATGGGATATTTTAATTTCGATAGTTTGGTTTTTATTTTCAATTTATGTCTGGTTTAGTGTTTTTTTTTTGGGTTAATATTTTTTGTGAGATACAATATTTTATTTATTTTTTATGAAATAACTATATAAATATATACACATATAATAAATATGAAAGCATGATAGGAAATAAACTATATATATATATATACACATACATTGAATGTAAATATAATAACTATAGGAAATAACTATATATATATATATATATCATTCAAATCCATAATTAATTACAAAGTTTACACATCTCTTGTTTGTTTGGCTTTAAATCGTATAAATTATCCAGGTCCACTCCTCCAATGGCTTTAGGCTTCTTCGATACCAGCAACTGTTTCCAAATAACCACATCTTGGACCATACCAGCAGCAATCTATAGAAATAGAAGAACACAAGTTTGTAGACAATACGAACACAAGTTTGTAGACATAACAGACGAAGACATACGAACACAAGTTTGTAGACAATACCGCACTAAATTCAGATTGCCGAGAGCATATTACGATTTGCGATTGCCAAACATCTGATGGAATGAACAATAAAAGTCACTTGTACGATTTGCAGAAGAAGTATCGAGCAGATTTGAGTGGTTGGGGTTCCATTAGCAAATCCACACTCTTTACATAAGCAGATCTGATTGCTGAAAGCAAATAAATATATTAATTGTGAGACGACAGAGGTAAAGAGACGAGAAGGGGTGGAGAAAACCTTGACATTAACTAAGACCGGAAGCAAAAGATTAGCAGAGAGTTACGGGCTGGTTGAGGCAGGTTGCTTCGATGGAAAGTTTTATTGTTGACTTTGTTAATAGGAAATCTAGGGGAGATCAGCTGCGATTGAAGAAGGATGGGAGAACTGAAAAGTTTTGTTCACAGGTTAAAAGGAAAATGGGAGAGATGCGAGGGAAGAAGGATGGGAGAGAATGAGTGTGTGTCCCCCTCCCTGACTAATTAAGAAGAAGTTTTTCTCGGGATAAAGGGATGGGGAATGATCTGACGGTGTGAGATGTGCCACATTACCGATCCTACTGATCTCTTTCCATTGGGTCACGGTTTCCGAGAGATTTTTTTGTTTTTATGCCCTTTTAAAATGTTTTAAGCATAATAATAAATTTTTTTATATTACTGATTTTATAAATATTATTATTTTCATAATTCTAATTTTTTGTAGGATTTTTCAAATTTTTTTTTAAAATTAAAACAAAAAAATAAAACTTCTTCATCGCATCAGTAGACTTTGGCAGCGCATTGTCTTCAGATAGCATATCATGAACTATTGTAAGCAGCTGATCAAAGTAGTTCTCTGACATTCCACTCTTCACTTTAATTCGGTAAAGGGCCATAATTGCAGAAACCTTTGTGTACTTGGGACAGGTCGAGTATAATGGAGTTTCAGCATCTCTCAACTTCTTCCTAAACTCAAAGTCTTCTGGAGTTACATCATCCTCATGTTCTCCTCCGACTCCATTCGACGGCTGTGGACTGCCTAGGGAGTCCTAGAGATATTGTCTGGTAGTACGCCAATTACCCGACACCGCCTATTCCATGTTGAACAGAAATGACAGTTGTATAAATAGCAGTTTATTTGAAATCTAATTGTTTAAAGGTTTATTGCGTTTATAATTAAGCATTTAGCTATCGCTACGATACAATAGCGTGTTTTTCCATTTCGGTAAGATAGCTGTGATTACTGTTCACGTTTGCTCATTGTATTTTTTTGTTAAACATAGGGGCATACTTCCTCTCAGGCATCATGCATCATTTCATATTTTTATTATATCCTTGTTAATCGCCTAGCTATATGCATTCTCTGTTATTGAGAAAGAGAAGATCAATTATATCTATGGAACGGACCAAAGGATACATGTCTAGATCAAAACGTATATGGCCACAGAACAAGTTTTTCCTCCTCAAAGTCTCAGCGTTTTGATTTAGATTTACTTCTATCAGCTTATCCGTAAATCCAGTTACCATAAAAATATATGTGTTTTTTGGCTCACACGCTATAACGGGGAAAACATATGTCGCTATTTCTTTTCACAATTTGACGTCAATGATATTCTAATCTATTATTCTAGAGATAAAGAGAGGGTGCTCGTTTTGGGAGTTCACCTCTCCTTCTTAAAGCTTGCAATACAATATCAGCTATATATATACGTTACTAGTGCAATTCTGCTCTCTCTCAAATCTATATAGCACAAGTGTGTATATCCGCAAATTTTCCCCAGCAATTGTAAACCGGGTAGTTTAGAATACCAACTTAACCAGATTGGCTTCCTGCCTCCTGGGTGATAGTTTCCTGTTCATTAACCAGCTTCTCCGCATTTTTGTCAATTATAGATGACATCGAATCATAGGGTTTTGCAGTAAAGGAGTTATTTCTTAATTTCTTTCAAGTGTTCTTTTTGTCTGGTTTAGTGTTTTGTTATTACTCATTTATTACTTGGGGATTCGCTCAGTGTTATATTTTGTTTGTGTCCTAAGTTTGGTATCGGATGAGCACTACCATAGATCTTAAAATAATCATATCTCTATATATTTTTATTTAATGAATAATTTGCCTCATATTAATACTCACTAACTGTTACCTATTATCTCAAAAATACAATTATACTGAAACAATGCTTTTCATGATATGGAACACTAAAACTATATATACTTCATACATATCATACACCCTTTATGTAGATCACTATTGAAATTTTTGTAAATATACTTCATAACTATGAATTTGTCATACACGGTAAATTTATCACTTCAATTCATTAGACCTTATATAATGTATATATAATTATGCATTCAGATCCATTAATTAATTTACATAAGTTTACCACCAAATCTCTTGTTTGTTTGGCTTTAAACTCGTATAGAAATTATCCAGGTCCACTCCTCATCCAATTGGCTTTAGGCTTCTTCAATACCAGCAAACTGTTTCCAAAATATACACATCCTGGATCGCATACAGCAGCAATCTTAGAAATAAGAACAAAGTGAGCAAGACAACACAAGTTTGTAGACAATACGAACGTCATTGATAGATTGTTTCTTTCTGCTATTAACAGTTACGATATGACATCCCAACGAACAATCCACCCTTTCCTTGTCACTCTTCTGTGCTGACATTCGCATAATCTGGTAACGTCACTACAAACCCATGTTCACGACCTGCTCGGAAGTACCACCAGCAAGTCAATAGCATTGATGAGACCCTTCGATTTCCTCTGCCTCACACGTTATGATCAAAGACTTCATAATCTGCTGTGTAATGCTTCTTGGTACATATACCTCCCTGACGACTCGCACAATCCATCACAATATCCTTCCTCATACTACTCATCAGTTTGTAGACATAATCTTCACCCACTACTATTATTAGAACATGCCCCCTCTCTCATCGACCTTCATTCTCGTCAGCATATTACTGACTTTCGATTCGCCAAACATCTGATCGGAATCTTATCATGAACAATAAAAGTCACTTGTACAATTTGCAGAAGAAGGTATCAGAGTCAGTCCATTTGAGTGTTGGGGTTCCAATCTTATTACGCAACCACAAATCAAACAACTTCTCAATTCTCGTCGTCCTTCTCACACACCTATCTTTCACCATAAAGCAGTCATTGATTGCTGAAGATAGCAAATAAAATATAATTAATTGTGAGACCGACACACTAGACAACAGATTTGTCGCATGATAAAACTGTTACAGTGAAAACACAGGAGAAGGGCCCGGTGGATACTTCGCAACTAGACAAATCTCTTGACCACTATTTACGACATACAAGACCTACCTTAACTGAAGAAGCAAAGCAATTGGGCCTGCATAGGTGATGATTTGGGGCTCCTCCTGGTGAACAAAAGAATTAGCACTAGAGAGTTAATTCCCGGGCCTGGTTTTGAGTTCGCAGGTTGCTGCTCTCGTTATGGAAAAGTTTTATTGTTGACCTCTCACTTTCTGTTAATAGGCAAATCTAGGGGAGAATCCAGCTGCGATTTTTCCGAGAAGGATGGCGAGAACTGAAAAAGTTTGTTCACAGGTATAACAAGGAAATTATAACAAGACTGTTAGAAGCAAGGCAAAATCGGCGAGAGGAGAATGCGAGGGCACAGAAAAGGATGGGAGTAGAATGAGTGTGTGTTCACCCCCCGTCCTCCCTGACTAATTATCAGACAGGCGCTCCTTCCTCGATTTCAAAGTTCTTTCCTCCTCTCTCTCTGGGACCTAATCTTCTCAGAATGGGGTTTCCGTAATCGATAGCCTGTACCTTCCGGTGTGAGATATGTTGCCATCATCTTAACTAACTCCATCTCCGATACCTCTACAGATCTTCCTCTCTACTCTACTGATCCTCTTACCCCCCCCTCATTTGGGTCTCTCACCACAACATCATACATAACATCAGACTCATCAGGCAACTCAACAAACCACCCTCAGGACCTGCTCATCCATCCACCACCACACCGGTTTCGCGGAGAGATTTTTTTTCTTGTTTTATGGCACTTCCCTTTTTTACTAAAAAAAATCATGTTTAAGATAATAATAAATTTTTTTATATTACTTCACTTCGAATTCTCTTATAAATAGTATATTTATTCCTTCATAATTCCTATTAATCTTTTTGTTCAGGATTTTCTAAAATTTTTTAAAATTGAAAACAAAAAAATAAAACTTCTTTTCTCTTCTTCTCCTATTCTCTTTCCTCCTTCATTCGGCATCAAGTAAGACTTGGGCAGCGCATTTCAATTTTGTCTTCCAGATATAGGCATATCATCCTTCTCTCTCCAAACCAAAACCCAACACAAACACAAAAGACACTTTTGTTAAGTATCCAAACACAGCTGAAAAACAAAGATATAAACATACAATATAATAGAATACATACAATCATCTTCCATAAATCTAATAAAATAACTCCCTCCCTCCCTCCATCTACTGATATAGCTATTTCCTTCTGACCCTCTTCCACTTTAAATTCGGTAAAGGGCCATAATTGGCAGAAACCTTTGTGTACTTGGACAGGTCGAGTATAATGGAGTTTCTAGCATCTCTCAACTTCTTCCTAAACTCAAAGTCTTCTGGAGTTACATCATCCTCATGTTCTCTCTCTCGCCCATCCATTCGACGGCTGTGGACTGCTTTCACCCAGTAAAATAAAGTCGCCTTTAGCAAATCAAATGCCTCAGTTTCAGTTGTTGGAACACTATCAGCCCTTCTTTCACCATGAAATCTCCAACACGGATTCCTCATGTACTTCTTATCCATACCATTAATCTAGATGATCCACTACTGTATCTATGTGTTTGGT